>JAJOOD010006747.1:0-18690 GCA_029582525.1 Solanum tacnaense
ATTACGCTGAATAAATCATGATTGGTGTGTGGGTGAAAGAACCCAACACTATGGAAGCTTACATACCTCTTAGGGATTAAACCCATGGCGAAAATCCGCAACAAGACGCAAGAATCTCGACGAACGCTTGATCCTCTCCTCTTTTCTCCTCTTTTCTCTTCTTTTCTCTCAACTAAAACCCTAGGCGTAAACTAGGATTACAAAACTGAACCTAATCAGATTAGACTCCTAAAATATTACTAAAAACAAATTAAATCTGATTAGGTAAGGAAAAGACCAAAATACGCCTCTAAAATCCGATTTTGACTTTTCTTAACTGGCAGCCTAACTTCAAAAGGTCATATCTCACTCGTCCGACCTCGAAACTTAGCAAACTCAGCGGCGTTGGAAAGATAATTCAAAGTTCTTTCCTACGATATATGATATCACACCTAAATCATCCTGAGCTATGCATTGTGGTTGTTTGAAGTCGACCCAAAACTCATACTTAAGCATAACTTGCAAAATTTCAGATTTTGCTATTTCCAATTTAGTTCTCTTTCGAACTCAAGTTGCTACATCTAGTGAACTTAACACTTAAGAAATTTTAATTTCTCGATAAAATCCTACTCACAACGAAGAATGGTTCGGGTCTTAGTTCGAATTTTTTTTCTGAGGTGTTACACTATCGCTTAAATTTTTTTTAAAATATTTGTTTTTCATACTTAAAAAGTGAAATAATTAAACAGGAAATAGTAAAAAAGGAAAGGAGTCGTACCAATATCAATATATGGAGATACATAACTCATAATAGTATGATGGTTTCCCTAGTAATAGACTTCAATAATTTCGTAATTATAGCAAATACAAGTTTATATATGTTTTGACTATTATATTTGTACAAATTTTACGTTTTAGGCATGTTGACAGTGTTTTTTATTTTTTTAAAAAAAATTACATTATCAATGCAAACATAATCTCTTGTAATAATAAGTTGACTACTTTACGCACTATGAATACTTGTTATATAAATTAACCTGTAATTACCTCTAATTTTAAGTGACCTAATTGAATATCAACACTATTTTTTTTACATGCATAATTAATCATCTATAAACCCTAATTAAAAGCTCCACTTTTCTCCCAACGATAGCAACCAACATATCGGCAAAAATAATGCCAACAAAGAAGAAATTACAAAAGGCCTTTGAAGATGATATATCTATTCTTCCATGTGACGATATTTTATTTCCATCATGATTAGGCTTCCAGTTAAATCGTTATTACGTTTTCAATCAGTTTCTGTGTCATGGAAAGCTACAATATCTGACAAAGGATTTAAAAGGTCCCACCGTGATCAATCTAGAGCATTGGGCCGTGAAAAGTTGCTGCTACGACAAATAATGTCCTATGATTTCGTTTTTAGAGACTCTGAAAGTCCCTGGCTAGTTAGGATGGATGAAAAAACATTCTTTCCAAGAAAAGAGTTTCAAATTTCTTTAGTTGTTAGCTCCTGTGATGGCTTGGTGCTTTTAAAGAACTATATGGCCTCTAAAACTTGTGCCTTGTGGAATCCATCCACTAGAGAATATCGAATTCTTGAATGTCCTTATGTGAAACACAATTACAAAGGCAAACCTCTAATTGCTTGTGGTTTGTGCTATGATTTTAAAGTTGATGATTACAAGGTTATATTGATTTATAGCTCGTTTTATACTGTATACTCTTTGTCTAACAATTCTTGGTCAAATAAAACATGTGTGGCTTATCTAGAACTACCACCTAATTATCGGTGCTTTCGGGGGATTACCACTCAAGATGGTTTATTTTGGTCTATGAATGATAGTATATACCAATACCAATTCGTATGTACTACTTCTATAATTTTATACTTTGACGCGACTTCAAATAAAGTGAAAAAACTTCCAACATCAAATATAGATTTTTTAGCTGAGGATGAGTATTTTGGTTTGACTACTATAAAAGGTTGTCTTAGTCTGTACGGTGGAAAATACATGAATAAAGAATTGCATGTATGGATTATGCAACGACAAGATGAATGGAAACGGTTAATGATTATTTACAACTTACCCGATATTTGCAAAAGGTTTGTATTACGTACCAAGTTTTTGTATTGCACAAAAAATGGTGAAGTTGTCTTTGTAGGGATTAACGATAGACTTTACATTTATTATCCTGAACGACAACAATTTTTTACTATACTTGATGCTGGAGTGAAATTTGGAGATAAATTTTCAATAGTTACCATGTGTTTGGATACTTTATATTTTTGGAGAGCAACTGTCAAGCGCAAGAGGAAGCAATCGATGATCGATTTAACAACATGAAGTTCAAGGTAGCATCAACAACAATTTGTGTTGGGGTTCTACTATAATTGCCAACACAAGTATTTTTCTATGTGTTATTTAAGAATATTTTCTATTCAAATTTTATTTGTGCGCTGAATTTTAATTAGCAGTCTTAAAAATGTCTATTTCTGCCTTTAAAATAAAAGGTTTAGAATTAAATTGTTATTAATACGAGTACAAATCATCTTATTAACGGTATATAAAAGGTTTAAAATTAAATTGTTATTAATATAGAAATGTATCATTCATTCTGAAACTAACTTTTTAAAAAAAGTGTGTCATATAAATTAAGACAACAGGAGTAACAATTACGAATATAATAGGTTTTAGTATAGACTATCTCTTATAATTTTTTTAAAATATTCGTTTTCATACTTAAAAAGTGAAATAATTAACCGTGAAATAATAAAAGAGAAAAAAGAGTCGTACCAAAATATCAATATATGGAGATAGATAATTCATAATAGTATAATGGTTTCCTAGCAGCAATAGAATTCAATAATCTCATAATTACAAAAAATAATAATATTTATTTAAGTTTGAATACTATATTTTGTCCAAATTTTAAGTTTTATACATGTTGACAGTGTATTTATTATTTTTTACCATTTAATCATCTTTAAACCCTAATTAAAAACGACCACTTTTCTCCCAACAACAGCATACAACATATCGGCAGAAATAATGCCAACAAAGAAGAAATTACGAAAGGCCTTTGAAGATGATACGTCTAATATTCCATGTCATATTCTATTCTCCATCTTTATTAGGCTTCCAGTGAAATCTATATTACGTTTCAGTCGGTTTCTACGTCATGAAAAGATATAATATCCGACAAAGAATTTAAAAAGGCTCATCGTGATCAATCTAGAACAGTGGGCCGTAAAAAGTTGTTGCTACGACAAAAATATTCTTGTAATTTCGTGTTTAGAGACCTCGAAAGTCCCCAATTAGTTATGATGAGTGAGGAACCATTGTTTCCAAAAAAAGGGTTCCAATATCCTGAAGTTGTTGGGTTTTGTGATGGTTTGGTGCTTTTAAAGAACCCTAGGGCCTATAAAGTTTATGCTTTGTGGAATCCGTCTACTAGAGAATATCGAATTCTTGAATGTCCTTATGTGAAACACTATAAACACCAACAAACATATCCACATGCTTGTGGTTTGTGCTATGATTCTAAACTTGACGATTACAAGGTTATATTGATTTATGAGTTATTTTATGCGGTATATTATCTGTCTAACGATTCTTGGACATGTAAAACAAGTTCCGCTTATCCAAAACAACCACCACGTATATCTCGTTGCTATTATTGTTGTGACGGGAGTACTACTCAAGATTGTGTATATTGGTCTTTGAATGAGAAAATTAATAGATTCGTATGTATAACTTCTACAATCTTATACTTTTACGTGATTTTAGATGAAGTGAAGATACTTTCAACACAATATTTGGATTTTGTAGGTGAGGGTGAAGTTTTTTATTTGACTACTATGGAAGATTGTCTTTGTTTATATGGAGGGAAAAACATGAGTAAAGAAATGCACGTATGGATTATGCAACAAGATGGATGGAAACGGTTAATGACCATTTGCATTTTACCCATTATTTGCAAGTTTTATTTAGAAGTTAACACGCTTTTGTATTGCACAAAAAATGGTGAATCTCTTCGAAGAAAATAGAGGATTTTCTATTTATTATCCTAAACAACAACAATTTGTTACCGTACCTGATGTTGGAGTGAATTTTTCCATAATTTCAACATGTTTGGATACTTCATATTTTTGGAAAGCTACTGTCACACCCAAAAGGAAGAAATCGACGATCCCTTTAACAACATGACATGACATGAAGGTCAAGTTGAGAGAAGTTGATACATAAAGTCTCAAAGCAGCATCAACAACAATTTGGTATCATGATCCTTGTTTATTTCTATTTATTTATTAAATATTATTTCCTTGTGAAAATAATCGCGCTTCTAAATAATTATTTTTTTTATGTAAAAGTACAACCCACACTATTACATTGCACATATATAGTCAATATTTGTAAGTCTTTAGTTGCATAACCTACTATTTTCTTCCAATATTGTTTAAGAAATTCGGTATAAAATACTAAATATTTGGTATACAATATTCTATAAACTTCGTATTTTTGTAATAACGTTTAAAAATTTGATATACAATATTATACGTTTAGTATACAACAAGTTTAATGCCCTTATACACAAAAAATGATTTTGTCTCCTTCCTTAGCTTCTTCTAAAATGTATTAAATTATTACATATTTTACATTCTCCCGCGCGCATTGTCATGCGAGCCTCCCATGCAAGACTTAAATTAAATTTACTCTGTATCACTTTAAATTTATTATGTATCACTTTAAATTTAAGTTTTGAACTCCTTTGATGTTTAAAATCAATTGGAAAACATCAAGTTCAAATAATTAACAAACTAAAAAAGTTCAAATCTGAAGCTTAACTCAAGTCTACTTCAAATTACTTCACGTTTAAATGTTGAACTCGTCTAAACTAAAAATTGTAACCTATTATAGGCAATAACCCAATGGACCAGCAGGGGCAGAAATTCACCATGGGCTAGTTTTGTTTTGGTATATCATTTTAAAATGTGGATCAATTTTGTATAATTTACCTAAATCTCATAGTGTTAAGAGCTAGTTACATTATTTCCCTACTCTTTTTCAAATTACAAAAGTCCCTTAATATTTATGGATTTCCGATACATCACTGGACTTGCGGATACATAGGCGAGGGAGGGATGCATCAAATAGGGGATAGGACATTGGATACATAGGGGAGGAATGTATCCGAGAGGGAGGAATGTATCAGAGAGGGGATATGATGCGGATACAAAGGGGAGGAATGTATCTAATAGGGATCGGATACATAGGGGAGAAATGCATCTAATAGGGATGTATCAGTAAGAGGGAAGTGATGAGGGATGTATCCGAGAGGGATTGGGATGTATTAGCAAGAGGGAAGTGAAGTATCCGAGAGGGGAATTTTTGAAAAATTTTAAATGGTAGAAAATTATAGAGATTAAAGTAAATCAGATGTGTATTTGAATAATTTTTTCAATTTTATTAGCATTGATGTTTCAATTGTATTTGCCCATAATTATTTCATTAATAATACATATGCTCCCACAAATCTTTCAATTGTATAGAGTTATAGCATTTGAAAATCAATATAAATAGTACTTTTTGCTCATTTATCAAATTAAATAGACCAAGGACAATCATTTTTCAGATTTGTAGCAACATATATGTGCTATAATGTTGACTGTCGTTGCGTTTAATGAAGAAACATTTATAATACATTCATTTTAACCGAAGCTTTTGATTCAAGTCTTTTCGGATATGGAGTTGTCTTTGTTCACTACTAAAAATAAAAATAAAAAGTTCCATTTATTTCTTATCGGACCAACTCATTGAAAAAATACATGGTGAAAAACATATTCTTACTTCTTTTTTTTATATAAATTTTCCCAGGTCGTCTGCGGTGTTATAAATCAGGAAGAAAGTTACAAGAGGATTTGGCCTTAGCCTCCGATTACAATACAAGGATAAGCACGACTTTATCCTTCAAAAAAGAGGGGAGGTGAAGCTAGAAAAATAGACATTCCACCCCTCGCAAAACTAGACTACCTATACGACTAGCTAACAAAAAATTTTGTCTTATCGTATTTGGTCCTTATTGAAGGCATTTGGCTCTTGTGAGAAACTTTCTAAATTTTTAGTTTGAAAACATTATTATTTTTTTTTCTCATCCAATCAAAATATTTGTGAGAATAACCACTAAACATTTTTCAGTGAAAAAATAGTGATTAGAAAACACATTATTCGGGACTTTTCAACTCTAAAAAACAAAGAAACAACATATATAGTTTTAGAAAACTAAGTAATAAGGATCGTAGTGTAATTGTTTGCTAAATTACAAGATCTAGAATAAGATAGACCTATAGGGATACCAAAATAAAACTCATTATTTGGTCCAAAATCAATAGAAAAATATTAAAGAAATTAAGTTGAAACCAAGCATGTGCGATCGCTATTAATAGTTTAAGCAAATGGCAGTACAAAACACTTTAGTCATAATAACCTGCTTAAATCATTTTCATTAGATTATAGTTTTGGATTGTATTACATAAAAGGGAAAATATATTAAGAACCGTCCTTCAACAATTAGACAATATAGGTAGAGACATATCCTGTTAAATCACCAAATTAAGATCCTTTAAAAAGCAACGTAATTTCTTTTTAAATACTAAAGTAGAATTATTACACAACTAAATTATTTTCTTTTCCAATGATCTCTCCCACTCTATCATCAAGAATATAAATGTACAATTGTAAAGTTCAATCATGTCAAAATTGTTGAATGAACATGTAAGGCAAATATCAACTTACCTTTCTAATTGCTTTGATGTAATATTAGTCTATTTTATCATTAATGAAATAATATATAGTTATATAAATAATATCTATAATTTATTTTAGATGGCAGATTTCAAAACTCTTCATATAGATTGAGACGGAAGGAGTAAATTATTTTCAAAAATGTGAATCACCTTCATATAGAAATTGAGACAGATTGAGTAATTTATTTTGCAACGGTGTTTATACACTATTTATACACTTTTATATACTTAGTGTTCTTTCTTGTATAAAAATATATTATAAGGTATATATGAGTGTATAACACGTCGTTAGTTATGTATAGTGCAATTTCTATTATTACGATCAATTACGATGTGAGTTTGCTGTTTCAAGTTAAAAAATTTGATAGTACAAACAAATCTTACATAGTCCGTGCATTTAAAATTCTATTATTTTCTTTTTTACAACATACTTAGTATATATAACTTAAATTCACATACATTAATCATTAATTCAAATTCATGTAAGGGTAAGGAGGAAACGAAGGAAGAACATAAACGTCTCTTTAGTTAAGTGAATTATTTGTTTGACTTAGATATATATATCCACCAAAAGAAAAAAAAATGGGACTTATTACATGAACAGTGTAGTGACATTAACCACACAAGAAGTATTGATATAAAAAAAAATGTAAACAAATAAAATCATTTTAGTTAGTAACAAAAAAAGTTACAATTTTGGACATATATATACCTAAGACTATTTCATATATTATCTTGAATTGTGTGAAAACAAAAGGACTGAATTTGTTTCTATACGGAAAGGAAAGAAAAATACTTTATTCTAAAATATTTTGCTAAAGATCGAGTTCATGCACTTGCATGTGTAGCCACATGTTTTTTAGCCATTTCTCAAACTGATGATGATAAAACTTTTTTGTACAATTATACAGAATCTGAAAATCTTTCTTGGATTTTTGGGAAATTAGATGATTACAATGTTCTTGAATTGTGTACATTAAATAAAAACTAATATAAGTTTATTAAAAGGGTGTAATATTCGTTTTTTGTAACGTTTTAAAAAGTCTCTATCAAATTGGAGCACTACAAGCCATGTTTTTTAATGAGAGTTACAGAGTGACCCCCACAAAAAAAAAATTCAAAAAACTTTATATGGTAATTTTGCATTGCATTGAACCACAAAAACTCTGCACATTTTTATTTAATTTGCTAAAAAAAAAACTACTACTGGTAAAAATCCCTAATATTAAAATCTGAATAATTGTACACTCAACTGCATAACCTTAATATAGTCAGCAAATTGAATTAGTGTATAATCTATGTATATCGACTAAGAAAAGTCAACAGTGAATTCGACTAGCTATTTACGTAAAAATCCCTACATATTACATCAATTTTCTTAAAATGTTAAAAAAAAATTCCTAGAATTGATGGTAATTTCAGCAACCTCATATGCAAATACTGCTATATTTTTCAACCTAGCATGTTTTGCTTTTGCACAATTATAGATATAAGCACAGGGAAAAGAGTCCTGAATGTTTAAATGAATTTTGTCCTGGTTAATTGTAGCTATAGATATGGACCACATATATACATCCTTCTTTACAATTTTTACCTTGAAATTTTATTAATTGTCCTTTAACAAGTTTAACTTCATTGTAGTAACAATGTAAAAGAACCTTAGAATATTTGGTAACTTAAAATATAGATTCATTTATGGTTTGGTTGAACTTAGCAACTTTGTCCCAAACTTAATATTTATGTTAAGAAATTCACCTATTATGAAGAAATACACTATTCAAAACCTAATAAGTTAAAAAAAAAAAACTTATAATTTATAATACAAAATTCATAAATTTAAAATTTGAAATTCATCTATAGCCGTTAGTTAAAAGTGAAATTAATAATATGAAATTATATATATATATATATATATAACATGTTGAATTATATACCGATAATAATTAATATGGAATATAAAGCAACTTATTAACTCATTGCCATACTAGTTTACACTTTACATGTATGAACTCATTTCCTTTGTAGTGTGCTAGCTAATAGTTTTATTTTTTAACTTCTCCATAAAAATTCTCACCTTTTTTTTCATTTGATGACTCGAACTCATAGCCTTAGAATTGAATATGAAGGTTGTGTTTTCCGGTCTGAGCAAAATCCCCTCTCGTCTATGTGTGCTTGAGTTTAATACATAGTTTGGAATGCCATTTAGTAAATTTTTTACTTCCGTAAAAGTCTTGTAAGTAACAAAAAGCCTAAGACACAGAAGAGGAGTTACGTTCGACTAAACTCAATATATAGCTTTGATTTCATTTTTATATTTGTCTTTGAACTAATTAAAATCTAAAATCCATAAGCTTAATATACTGACTCCACCAAAGAATTAATCTAAACATCATGTAGTACTTGTTACACAATAATTTGTTCATAAAACAAAATGATCTCCAAAAATAAATAAATAAGAGAGAGCATATAATATATCAATCTTCTCGTTGACAAATATTTTGCATGTGGAGCAAAGTTTAGATTAAGATTGAATGGTGTAAATTGAGAGAGGGTCGAATTTCTGAAGAATAGAATAAAAATGTACCTTCAAAAAATGACAAATTTAGACTTGCCCTAACTTGAAGGGAATCCATAGACCATGCATGAATAAGGTGGATATGTCTTAATCATCAACGACAAAAGTCATTATTAAAAAGAAAGGATATTTATTAATTTGATTCCTTCTATCCCATCTATTAAAAAACGAGTTTAAGTTTTGTGCACCGTCAGTGTACAAAATTTTTTACACCATCAGTTACTTTTAATGAGATTTAACCATAGTAACTTACTTTAATAAAATAACATTTACTAGAAAAAAAAAAACATCAACAAGGTAGTTGAATCAGACTTGGATTCTAACCAAAATTATTTTCTTCCAAAGTACGTCACTTTCTTCTCAGGGAACTTCAACTCCTATATTTTGCTCATCTACATTTAACTTTTCCATTAATCTTACAAAATACAATTATAAATGTTAGATAGCTTACAATAAATTATAAATATGATCATATAAATAGTCAACACGTTTATTGTAAAATATATTTAATATTAGTGAAAGTTCAATAAATAAACTCCTTCCCAATAATCTAAAGAGCAGAGCTTAAATATTGGGGACAATATATGAAGACATTTACGATACAATATTCACCTTTCAGGAGACTATGCTCACTTGTTTTTAGTGCATTGAAATTCATTTGTTCGTGAAGATGTGTTTAAAAGGGCCTTTTTTATGTTTCTAAATGAGAAAAATGAGAAATTTGTTCTAATTGCATGACGACATATCACTAAGTAGAAGAAGCGTGTCAAGTTTTAAAATCATTTGACACTTAAAAAATTATTTCTTACCGGTTGACAATGTTTGATGTTGTGAAAAAGCTTGATGCTGTGAAGAATTACTTGAGCTGTAGAAAAAAGTGAAAAACCTACGATAAACATAGTAATTGTAATTAACTTTGAAAAAAAAACAATTTAATTATGGAAATAATTTTGGTTAGAATCCAAGTATAATTCAACTACCTGTTGATGTTCTTTTTTTTAAGTAAATTGTTGATTTTCTTTTTTCATGAATTATGATTATTTTATTAAAGTAAGTTACTATGGTTAAATCTCATTAAAAGTAATTGATGATGGTGTAGAAAAAATTTTAGATGCACAAAACTTTAACTCTTAAAAAACATTAGTACTACTAAATTAATTACGCTTTTATCCCTTTTTAATGCGAAAAATATCAATTGGATGATCATATATACATCTGACTAAATCAAAAAAATATTTAAAATTTCAGTGTAGCATGAAATATTTATAGGTACTCTATTTGGGATAAATCCTTTAATCACGGAGTTCAAAAAATTCATTTTCATATTATTTTATTTCATTTACCTATTTAACTCATGATACATTTATTTTAAAAAATTTATGTTTATCACTATGTGTCATACACAATATTATTTCAAATTCCATGAAAAATCCTTAAGAGTTTGAACTTTTATAAATTCAAACTTTATGAAAAAATCTTGAAATTTAAATTGCATTTATAACTCGATAAATTTTTTGAACTTTGGCACATTTTGTTGGAGTTTAACTTGTCAAAACTTCAAATTATTTATGGTGGAGTTGATCCATATTTTAAACTGAGACTAAACTTGATTGTTTGCTGAAAAAATGGTCATCCCCGTCTAATTCTTTTTCCATATTATTTATGAATTTAACTCAATTATATGTATTCTAACAATGCAAAAGATAGCACCATTATTATCAGTGTAATTTAATATGTTATATCATCGTCATATTTTTCAAAATACCAACGTACTCTTATGCTTTTATTTACACTATTTAGTGATATAAAAACCCCGACAATTATATGTTAGCAACTATAGAAAACAGTAGTACTAAAAACTGTAATAATCGTACTCAAATAAGCCACACATTTATAAACAAAAAATATCACAGCTCATGTTGTACGTACGTACAAGGACGACAAGAAAGAACTCTACTATACTAATTAATATGAACATTGAACAAGTTTTTTTTTTTTTTTATCTAGTGGATTCAAACTGAGAAAAATTAAAAAAACATGATAAATAAAAGATAATAGGGAGGATCTGTTCCCTAGGCTTAGCAAGAAAGTGTAGCTGCTTCCTCCTCAATTATTCTTAGCATGTGGTGGACTGCACCTGCTATGTCATCTGCTGAGTTTAGTTGGCAACCTTCCTCCACCTGCCATTTTTTTTGGGGAAAAATAAGATTATTATTTCTAAATAATGAAAAACTTCGTATCACATAATTTAATATGATATCAGAGGAAACAAGATCATGTGTTCAAGTTTTATCGTCATACAATATCACATAATTCTAACATGATATTAGAAAAGGCAAAGATGATGTGTTTGAATTTCTAACTTGATATAGATCTTGTGTTCGAGTTTTATCGTCATCTATTATCGCACACAATCTAACATGATATAAAAAAAAAAAGCAAAGATCCTGTGTTTAGAGCTTCTAACATGATATCATAGAAGATAAAGATCTTGTGTTCGAGTTTTATCGTCATCCATTATCACACAATTCTAATATGGTATCAGAAAAAGCAAAGATCCTATGTTCGAATTTTATTATCCTCCATTATAACACAATCTAACATGATATCAGAAAAATCAAAGATTTAGTATTCGAATTTTACCATCGTCCATATCAAACTTATTTTACGTGCTTGGTACTACAAAATAAGAAAAATGTTCAATTGAACAATTTGACACAACTACTAAAAAGAAATAATTAAAAAAAAATCATTTTTTTGAAATAATTCGTAATCATAAGTGCAAAAAGACAAGTATGACTTTACTAAACGCCATACAAGAATTGTAAAGAAACACCCTTTCTGACCCATCATTGCCTTCTGAAATTAGTAAAAAGTAGTAGACCTTTTTTAAATTCCCAAAATACCCCCAACAACTTCTTTTTTTTCTTTTTAAATATGGGCTCATATTTTCATGTAATGAAAAGTACCTGTGCTATATAGATTCTTGCAATCTCTAGTCATTTTCTTACAAAAAAAATCATCTAAATAATTTTCAAAAAAATAAAATAGAAATCGTACCTTAGCACTTATTGAATAAAGAACCAATGGATCTAAAGTGGTGACATTGAGGTGAAGGACAGAAATGTACAATGACTGAAACGAAGCGACCAATTTAGATAGCTGACGAAATCTTCTTCTTGATAATATTCTAACGTTGGCATGTGTTTCAATTAAAGTTACTTCAATATCTGCTATAGCTGCCTTGCTCTTTGATGTGTATTTGTTTGGTAATTCACAACATGTATATTGTGGATATGAGAAAAATTGAGCAAATGGGGTCCCAACATACTCCGCGCTCGAAACTTCTGTCTTTCCTACATCATAACCATCACAACCATCACCAGTATTACTAGTAGTACCTCCTTGTTGTTGTTGTAATAATACGAATTTTTTAACTTCGAGAGATTGTAGAATGTGTTCCAATTCCTTTACGAATTCAATTGCACCACCAACGATTGAAGCTTGGTCACCCTGAACCATATAATAATAATAATTACGTCTCAATTCTAAGTAATTGAAGTGTCTTTTTCTAAGAAAACTAATTTAATGATCTATAGGACATTCTTACAATGAATATTCTTCATCAAATGCCAACTACACAGTACTACTACTACATATAATAAATTCACAAAATGATTGAAATTCAAGTTATTAATTGACAAATGTACGTAGGGTCATTTAGAAAAATTGAATGCAAAGCGTTATTTTCAACCTCTTTTTCCTCGAATCCTCGACAATATTTTTCCTGTTTGTACCTAAATGGAAATAAAAGCTACAAATAACACTAAAAAGAAAAAGAAAAAAAAACATCAAACCCCACAAAGAAAAAATATAGAAAAAACAAAGTTTTTTTTATGAACTTATTTGTGTATATTGTAGTAGAGGGACCAAGTCTGAAAGTTGTTCATATGCACTTAGGGCTCATAATTCGAGAATAAATGAAGAATAGGGCTATGTTAGTGCAGTCATTTCATACAAAGCAAAAAACAAAAAAACTTTATGCTGCTTATTTGCAGAATTCAAAATCATATACGTAACTCAGTTGATTGATTAACTAGAACTTTTATATTAATGACGAAAGTTCAATTAACAATCTCAGCTAAGAAGGTTGAACAGTTAAACACCATTCATAGTCAAAATTTTATTAAATTTTGTGTTAAAGTTAAATTTCTAACTTTGCGTTACTAAAAGCTTTACCATCATGCATAAACTATAGAGAGAAAAAAATTAGTACCTTATACTATAGTATAAATGTTGAAATTTTACGTAAATTAAAACTAAAAAAAAGAGTAATTAAATAGTGTACATACCCTTTGAACATAAGATTCAGGCATGAGTGAACGTAAAACAGAAAGATGTTCATTCATTTGTTTCCTTCTATTTCTCTCAACAGCAATGTGAGTCATTCTTTGATTTTCAGCTTCCTCTTTATTTTTACAAATTTTGGGTCTTCTTCTCCTTTTCTTTCTCCCTCCACCGCCGCCTCCTGATTGTGCCGCGACCGACAAATTATTCTTCTCCCTAGAAGTGTCTGGTCGCGGCACTGAGGCGGCGGTGGAATATTGTTGCTCTAAGGGAGTAGTAGTACAAAAATCTTGAGGTTTTAATAAAAAGGCATTATTTTCTTCATGATTGTCAAAAAATAAGGCATTTTCATCAAGATTGTTGTTGTTGTTGTTGGTGGTGGTAGAGATTGTATCATAGATGATGAAGTTGAGGAGTTCATTGGTAGAAAGTGCTTCTAAAGCCATTTGGAATATTTTTTTTGTTTGTGATTTTTTAGATAACTAGGAGGGTCTTGGATTTTGCTTTGTAAGAGGGTTTTGTATGTGTGTGTTGTTTTGTTTTGAGAGCCCCAATGAACATTTGACTTGTTTCTTTGCTTAGTTTACTCTATCTCTATTTGTATGGAGTATTATAAGACTTCAATTAGTATTTTATAGTGATATCCACTGAGTTCTTGAAGTAGTAGTATGTGTAAGACAAAGACATACTATAGCTATTAATTGAAGGGTCGTCCTCTTTAATTAGAGCTCTCAAATTTCAAAATGGGAGAATAAAGAACTTTTTGATAAAATAAATATATTGTCTTTAGTGGGCCTAGTTGGCTTGAATTTAAATTATTTAGACTAGTAAATTTTGATTATTAACAAATAATTATAATGGGTGATTTGCAAAAATAGCATACCGATAACCATTATAAGTTGTAAGATGCGATCTTGAACGTTTAGTCCAATTTAAAAAGATTTTTTGAAGGATACCTAAAATTAAGAAAATATGTCGGGTAAAATCTTTTATTATCCATCGGATATAAGTTAGAGTCAAAAGTTCAAAACATTTCAATTTGTTCGAGTTTATTAACTTGTTCAATTAATTTCCTCATATGCAAACGTATTTTGTATTTTCTCTATTGAAAATGTATGTTATTAAACTATTGTTAATGAAACAATTGAATTTGATCACGATTAAATAATAAATGCCTTTTTATATAAAATCATGTTATCAGTTAATACAATTGAAACTTCTCTTCAATAGGCAATACATGGTAACTAATGAAATATCTCAAATATTTGCCAAGTCATTAAGTGCGATCATACGCGGTTATTGATGTATTATGCCATGTTATTTTTTTTAATCTGTATTAATAATATAAAATATAGCATCTTTTTAAATTCTATACATCAATCTCAATTATAACGTGCCTGAGGTTTTACAGCTTATTAAGACTAATGTGTATAATTAAAGAAGTGAAATATACATTTTAAGTAATTAGCGTATCCACTAATGGACACTTGGGAACACAATTATAAGCTTTTCCCAAATTGGAGTCAAAAGTATCTAATATGAGTACTCTACTATATATTTGGATGTTGCTATCGAAACAGACCGTAGTTTGTATATCTAAATAAAATTTACTACGTGCTAGCGATATATATATTATGTCATTTTTCTTTTTCTATTTTTTTCCACTCACTTTTTCATATAGAAAAGCCCGTTCGGTATGCTTCCCTCTCGTGCATTATATCCTTCATTTCCATGGTTTGTTTTAAGTACTCTTAAAAGGCAGTGGCGGATTCAGAAATTTTATTTCATGGGTGCTCAATTATTTTTAATTTGAGAATTGCTATATAAAGTGGATGCTTAGTTAATAAATTTGAATGAATTATTAGATATTACAAACAAATATTAGTGTTTATTGCAAAAAGCAATGGGTGCTTAAGCACCCATAATCCATAACATACATCCGCCACTGTTAAAAGGGATGGGTATAAAGGACCTATTTTAAAAAATTAATTCTTGAAATTATATAAATTCAAAATTTATAGTACATAATTAAACGGAAGTAAAGCAAACGTGCATCTTTTAATTTAGACAAAAAGTTTTATATTATCTTGTTCCTTGGTAAAAATTCTAATATTTTAATCTTTCCCCTGAATCTTAGTAGTATCTTTGTGCTGCAGACCAATGTCATGAGTAATAATATATATATTAATAAATAATGTCAGTAGGCATTTGGATAATATTTTGTTGTAAATGAAGGAAAATAGAATACTTTAAGTTGAAATTTGGATAATATTTTATCCATTTTCCTTTTTAATAAGTTTAAACATATGTTACTATAGGGATGTTATAGCAGGTTTTTAAATCATGTAGCTTATATAATAAGTATTTTAAATATATTATAACCTTATAACACATACACATTTAGTTTTATTTAATACTTATACACAATTAGTTTAATAGTATTAAGATTCAAAAGTTCTTTTTATATTCTTAACTTTCATATTCAGTCATGACTTCATTTATTTACACTGGATAAAATCTTAATCATAATTATTTATATCATAGTCATTAAGTTTGTTATTTCTACATGTAAATTTAAATCGTTAAATGTATTTTGTTTATGTTACAAAGTACAACATCTTAATAGTCTCAAAGATTAAAAATTTATAACAAATTCTAGATATCATTAAAATATTTATTCAAAAAAATTAACAAAAATGAGGGTTCGCCAATTCCATTCACACTACCACCATCACCCACGACAGCCAATGTCACCGCCGTCCATCATTATTCACTATCACCATCCTCGTCCACCTTGTCACTACACTACAATTAACTGTCAGTCATTATCCAAAATCATCACCACCAATTATCATTACAACAACAATCATTGATCACTATCTACAATCACCATTCACCACCATCAGTCACCACTATATATTGTTAACCACCATCACGAAATTACTATCATCCACACACGACACATCTAAATGCTAGATCCCACAAGATTATTGGCCAAATGCCCTACAAATCTTACTGACTCGAATTTACTAATAGAATCTCTACGACTATAAGAATTTTAACCCAAGCAGACCAGATCTTTCGTTTTCCCTATCTTTTCTTGTTAATTATTGATTCTCCTTCTCACACACAAACAAAAAAAAATGTCTACATTTTAATTCATAGACACATAACGTTAAGTCATATAATGGTTGTAATGTTTTGGTTCCCAATTTATTTTATACATACATACAAGCTGTCAAAACATACTGCCAGAGGGGGGTTGGGGGTCCCAAGTGTAGGGGACCCAAGATATAGATTGAGATATGCATAAAAACAATATAACAAGCTGTGCAAAAGCTACCCTTCACGTTCTTACTTTTTTCTTTTCTTTTTTTCATTTTTCCTTTGAAATTTGGGAAAAAAAAATTCTACCCACTATAAAACTCAATTCCCTAGATGATACATGTATAATTTCTATACCTTTTTTTCTTTTCTTGTGGCTCTCATGTCTTTAATCTCACAAAATGTATTCTTCACGTCTATTTATACTTGTCTATTCTATCAAATGACTGTCTTCGATCCTAGTGTTACATTTAGCAAAAACTCAAAATAAATGCTACCTTAAAAGTTTTAAGATAAAAACTAATGTATATTTTTTAATTATATCCGTGTGCTCTATCTTTTTTTCATAGTGTTAAATTCTCAAGAGATAGTTTATTGAATATGAATAGTTTAATCATATATTGTATTTGTTAATTTCTTAATAGATGTGATTCTTGTTGCTTTTAGGACAAAAAAATGTCAATTTTTATTCATTCAATTTGGAAAAATTATAAGATAATTTAGCACTTTATACCTATTTTTACCCTTATTATGATATATACTATTCTCTCTATCTCAATTTATGTGGCTCATTTTTCTTTTTAGTCCGTTTCAAAAAAGAATAACACATTTCTATCTTTAGCAACAATTTAATTTTTAAATTGTCAATTTTACCATCAATGAAATTATTTATAGTCACAAATCAACTACACCTTATTTCAAACCACAAATTTAAAAGTCTTTCTTTCTATCTTAAACTCTGTTCGAATCAAACTAACTCATATAAATTGAGACCGAGAAAATATTATTTTTCAATATTTAAAAATGTTGATTCTTTGTGATGGTTTCAGTGGGAAATGTCATTCACATCTTCCAACTTAACCTAGGTGAAAAGTAAGAGTCAACCACAAACCTTGGAGGGAGGGGAGGGGGGGGGGGTAAAAAGGTGTCTCTAATGTCAGTTTATAGGGTCTGAAAAGAACTTCATAGAAATAGTTGTAGGGATAAGCTAAAAATATTTTATTACTAGTAGAAAACGAAGATACTTCTCGTTAATTAACATCACAAAAACAACTTTTACAAGTTGATGAGCCAATGGCTTTTCACTATCTTCTTTCCAAATTATCATTTGGGGAAAAGGGCTGGTTTTGTCTGTGAAATAATTTATTAAAAATTGATGAATAATTATCATATGTCACATTTTTAGTTCAAAATGTCCTTATTTTCATTGTTTATTAAGTAACTCAATTTTGAGTTATATGACATTGTTGGACTATTATATCTTAAAAGAGACATATACTGCTGAATTAATGTAGATTATACAGCAGTAAATTCTTAAAAATGAGCAGAAAAAAATTATGTCTTAGTCTCGATATTTATTTATTCCTTTTATTTCAACAATTTATGATATCTACAAAAGACCCAAACATATATATACTAAAAAAGGTGCGTGAAATGATTTTTACAAAATTAAGGTGTATATTTCAATTACATAAATTATAATGGGATCGTATGAATTCCACCAAACTACGAAACAATATAATATAATAATGATGATAATAATAATAATAATAATAATAATAATAATAATAATAATAATATTTGCATGTCACAGATGAACCCATGAGTTTGTGATTCAGAGGAAATAGTCAACACAGAAGAACAGGATAGATATTGC
>JAJOOD010006749.1:0-14966 GCA_029582525.1 Solanum tacnaense
ATTACACCTACTAAAAAATCACTGTTTTGGAGGGAGATAGTAACTTTCATTGCCAAACTCCAAAAGAAACATGTCATTTTCAAAATGATTGACATGAAAAATATAGTAAAAGGTTTGGCAACTTAAGTTCCCAAATTCCCCAATCAGAAAGTACATGATCCCCATGTGCCTCAAGAGGTTCACATCCTAGCCAGCTAACAAAATTTAAAAAATTATGCCATCCACATACAAAGATCATTATCACATTATTACCAAGTATTATTCAAGCAAACAATTGCATGTGGACAAAAATATGAAAACTCATAATGCTAATATTAACCATTTCCAGAGGGACAAAGTTGAACTAACATAACCAAACACCCCACATGTTAATCCACAAATCATACTTTGTTTTGGTTTACCATTATTTTTTGCAAGTTCCAAAATATCAAAAGCAATAGAAACATAGAAAAATAGTAACCACTACTATTTTTGCCTTTTCCCCAACACCCCCTACACCTTAAAATTTCCATGTCATGAATAGTAAATTATGTACTCTTCAAACACCAAACTTAATTCCTTGTCCTCCCTCTCCACAAAGATTTAAAGAATCAAAATTTTTCATGCTTTTTTTTAACCATATAGTTTTTATAATACTAAAGTACCTTTTCATCATCATTGACCTCATGACCTTTTTCTTTGTCACATTTTTTTTGCAATTCATCACCACTACCTTCTTTAGGACTCTCAACTAACAATGCCCTTTTCACTTGCTCCTCATCCTCAATTGTGTTGTTTTCCTTTGATTTACCTGCATTATTATTACTCTTCTTGTCATTCCTCTCCGCTCTTGTCTTCAATGCTTCGAGTAATTCCCAGACCGCCTTGTCTTTATTCCTCCTGTTCTTGATTAACACCTCACTTATATCGGCGGGTGTCATTTCAGCTCGCCACATCACTTGCTCCAATTGATCTAATAATTCCTTCTCTACATCATCTTCGCTGTATCCCAAGTAATTCTTTAACAGAATCTTGAGTGCAGCGAAAGACGAATAGCTCATGTGAATGTGCATGTCCATTCTTCCAGACCTCAGCAACGCCGGATCAAGTTTCTCAATGTGATTCGTTGTGAAAACAAATATCCTCTCACTACCACAACACGACCATAAACCATCAGTAAAATTCAACAAACCCGATAGAGTTATAGTATTCCCACCACCATCTTCACTATTTGAACCACCACCACAACCAACACCGCCGCTCCCAGGAGGTGAAACATTGTAACTGCTACTACTACTGCTGTTATTTTTCCTGTTAGTCAAATTGATAGAACAATCAATGTCTTCAATAACAATAATCGACTTCGAACTCGTTTTCATCAACAACTTCCTCAACTCGGAATTAGTATGCACTTCTGTTAATTCAAGATCATAAATATCATAACCAAGAAAATTAGCCATTGCAGCAATCATACTAGACTTGCCTGTACCTGGTGGTCCATAAAGAAGATAACCTCTTTTCCAAGCCCTGCCTGTTCTCTGATAAAAAGATTCCCCATTCGCAAAATCCAAAAGATCTGCCATAATCTCAGCCTTTTTCTGAGGATCCATAGCTAGTGTCTCAAAAGTACTGGGATGCTTAAACGGTACCGACTCCCAAGGATGACCTCTCGAATCAAGTGAACCTCCACGTGAATTTGTATACAGCAATCGATCCTGATTTTTTCTTCTGATTTCATTAGCTTTTTCCATAACGAAATCCAGATAAGCACCTAATACAACAGATTTATCTTTTTTCTTAGCTCGGAGAAGAAACCCCCTTTTTTCCTCCGGTAATGGCCGCCATGAAAATGTCTGTGAGTTTCTCGGAGTGACCACATGTTCCCAATGAACTTTAATGCCATTAAATGCATCTATTAGAGAATCGTTATTCGACAGCCCGAAAGTTATGTTGCTCGAATTGAGTCCTCTTGTTAGACTCAAACGATTACCGGTAACACAAGCGTAGCTACTCAGGTAGAGCTGAACAGCGTTGTAAAGCTCGTTGGTGTTTACTCCGTCGATCTCCGTGATGTCGTAGTAGCAATAAGCGGAGAACCAGTTACAGATTCGATGAATGATTTTGAGAATGGCGAAACGAATCTCCGGTGGGAAAACTACTTGAAGAAGGCTTTGACTGAATGCCCATACACCCATCATCGATGCCAACGTTGTCCATACCTCCTTCATCGTGTGCAACTTCTTCACTATAGAGTTTTTGGAAGAGAAAATAGTGTGCAACTTCTTCACTATAGAGGTGAATAGTGAAGAGAGAATAGTGTGCAACTTCTTTACTAGTTTTGAATCTAAGAAAGTGAAGAGAAAATAGTGTGCAACTTCTGGGCTATAGAGAAGATATTTGAAGTTTTTTTTTGTACAATTTTTTATAGAAGGAAGGTTGGTGAGTGTTTTGTAAAAGTTTTTTTGGTTAAGAGAACTAAAGAAAGAGGCAAAAAGGTACTGAAAAGGTGTGAGGTTTTTTGTTTTGAGATGGGAATTGGGAAGAGAGTTGGCTGGCAATGACTAATAAGAGACTATCAGAAAAAGAGATACTGTCTACAAGTAATAAGATACTCTTTTCAGTCCAAATTTAAGTTTTTTTTTTTTTTTAATTGAATACTAAATTTAAAAATGGAAAAAATGTAAATATGTCTCTAATTTTTACTATTTAGAGTAAAAACGGAAAAAAGTAAATATGTCCTGGTTTAATTTTTAATTGTCATAATTTTCTAGTCAAACGATATATATTTTGACTAATTAAAATTTAAAAATGGAAAAAAGTAAATATATCTCACAAGTTTACTATTTAGAGTAAAAATGGAAAAAAGGTAAATACTTCCTCCGTTCAATTTTAATTATCAAAATTTTATATTTCAGAGTCAAACAATATGAAATTGGGCTGACTTTAACTAAACTATAAAAATGGAAAAAAGGTAAATATGTCTCTAAATTTTACTTTTTAGAGTAAAAATGGAAAAAAGTTAAATACTCCCACCGTTCAATTTTAGTTGTCAGAATTTATTTATTTTAGAGTCAAACAATATGAATTTTGACTAACATTTAAACATATATTTTTTCATTATATTGATATAAAATTATAATTTATAGTACGTTTTAAATAGCTTTTGTATACGTAACTTTTTATTCTAAAATATTAAATTAATACAATCTAATTTATCTTTAAAAAATAGAAAAAATTGATTTTCGAAAAACCAACATAACAAAAATGATGTATATTTATTTTTTATAGTCTATATATATTTATTGAATTAAAAAAATTGATTTCACGAGTAAAGCATATGATGTATATTTATTTTTTATAGTCTATATATATTTATTGAATTAAAAATATAAAAATTAATTTATGTTAATTCCAAAAACATCACATGATTCTAAAACTTACCTCACTCATTTGTTTTACGCTCTAAACCCAACCCAAATGGAAAAAAAAACTTAATCAGTCTTTTACTCAATCATAAAATAAATTTGCATCGAATCTGAATAAAAGAAGAATTAAATAATTCAATATGTTAATGAAAAGGATAAACATACATCACTTTTTTAACCAGAGAAATATTCACTCTAAATCATAGAGTTGAGGAGTATATTTACCCATTTAATTGTACAATTTTTCTTGATACTAAATAAAAAAATAAGGATAAAACTTACCCGCATCGGGTGTAACATCAATCTAATACATGCATGTCATGTGTTTAAATTTATAATTCATTTTACTTAACTATAATTAATTAACGTGTGTTTTACTTTATTAAATCACATAATAATAGAAATTGCATTAATTTGATGTATACGCCTGATACGGTTAAATTGAAAAGAAGGATAATACAAAACAATGGGACCCTCAGTGACTGACAGACAGAAGGGAGGAACAGAGGGTGGGGGATGAGTCTGAAAAAATAAAACAAAAAGATGTTTTGGATGGGCAAGTGTGAGTTGGTTCTGAATAGATCAAAGATGGGACCTAATATTATAGACTTGGACTTTAGTGAGCTACACTAACTTTTTCTTTTAAATTTTACCCTTTTTTCTTCTTCTTCCATCTCATAATGGAAAACTAGAATCAGCTTCTTCACTTTCCATCTATCATTTCTTCTCTTCATGGTAAGGTGCATTACCATTTTAAAAAATTTTATTTTTGGTTTTTAAAAAAAATATTTTATGTTATATCTTTCGTTTCAATTTAATTGATATAGTCTGACTAAACACAAAATTTAAGAAATATAAAAATAGTTTGTAACATCTTCATTATATAAGTGAAATTCAACATGAATAAATGTTGATAGTGTTAATCAGTCATATCATGTGTTTTATTAGTATTATATTAGATTTCTTATTGTTTTTGTTGTGAAATCGCTCATTATCCACTACACGCATAGTAACAAGATACTCATGGAGAAGCACATTACAATATTTGTATACTTCTAATCGGAATCCTATTAAAAATGAGAATGAATAGATTAATTCGAATCAATATGGAATTATTATCTCATGTCCATTCTATATTTTGTCCTTGATTGACGATAATAGACATATTAATACGAATAATCTATGTAGCTTCAACATTTCTTGACTAGTTATAAAATATGTCAAATTAAAAAATATGTATTTGATGTAGTTTTTTTTTTGTATTTATGCACTTAATGATTAGATGGATCTGATCTTTTTATTTTGTGTACCTGAACAGTTCTTCTATGAATTTGATATGTTTTTTTTTATGTATCTGATATCTACTTAATCATTAGATGTATATGATCTGTTCATTTTGTGTATTTGAATTTTTTTTTTTATGTATCTTATATAGTTTATTTTATGCATCTCAAACAACTCACCGCAAAGTCGATGAGCACGAAGAAGGAACAAATGCTTGAAGGAGAAAATAAATGAATTTAAATTTATATAACTTTTACCGTATGTTATTAATATCGTGCAATTCTTCGTTATTAGAGTTGGACCACATGCCCCGTTAACTTGAAAAAATTACGTGTATATATATATATATATACACACACACTTTGAGATAAACATATTTTACTAGGCATCAAAGACACCAAAATTATTTGGGTGTTGGTTCAACCGTCGCACCCTCCCGAGGTAAGGGGACTGAGTTCGAATCTCATTTACTACTTTTCTTGTTCTTTTTTTCATTTTTATCTATGAAACTTAAAATATATATTTTCGTTTTTATCTTCAACCTTGCGACCTCATGGTGCAATAAAGTTCAAACTACCACTCCACAAAGCAAACTTTTTCTAGTAGAGTCATTTAATTCATATTTATATGTCAGTACATTAATTTTATATTTAATAAAATTATCATAAGAATTGACATTGAATAACATGTTTTAACTAACATGCATCAACCGTTGATGGTCTTTAAATCATGGGTTCGCCTCAGTTCATCATTGAGAAATGGAAACACATCAAGGTTGAATGAATTTAAATCGAAGCAAAATTAGTGAAGAGGTAGACAACTCTATGAATTTAATAACTTGTTGTATGTTTTGTTATATGTTAATGTCTAAGTTTATGCTATACTGTTCGTCGTACTGTGATAATATCCAATATATTCTATTTTGTGAGACTTTACACCTTTTTTTTGAGAATTTGGTTGTGAAAAATATTATTCCACATGTTGGTTGGTTATACGTAAATGCATGTGTTTGGCACGACCCAAAGTGTTTTTTCAAGAATATAATTGAGTTTCATATTTATTTTAATTTATTTATATTTGATATATAAGAAAAAAAATATTATTCTAACTGTATATAATCTAGATAAATACTATTTGAGATGAAAGACTGAAAGTAGGGTAGAGTGAGGGTTGGGGGTGTCGAGGGATGAAAATGATACAATTAATATAAAATGTCGTCACTTGTTGAACTTGTTACCTAATTACATTAGAAATTTTTTGAGGGGTGCTTACCATCCGAGCAACTCCCTCTCTTCAGGGAGATTGAACTAGTTTTGAACAAGAATTGCATTTTTATACAAGGGAGGTATTATGTATATAGATATATAAAAATGTATAATCGTGTATAATAGATGTTTATATACTTATATACACTATTATACAATACTTTACACTCTTATATTACACTTGATTTCGTCTTTAATTTTTCCTTGCGCCTCTTCTCGAATTACGTCTTAATTTTTCATATTATTTCTTTTGTCATCCATAAAAAACGTCAATTTTTTCAATAATTTAATAAATTTATTAATGTTTTCCCAAATAAACAATGCATGTATACGAGACGTATACCAAAGGTGAAAGGTCTTATTAGATTCACCAACATGTACTATCTTTTTTATATGAATTATAAAGTTATTTCTTGTACATTCTATTTGTTTCTTTTTTAAATTATAACTTAGTTTTTATTGGATAAAATGAAAGGTAGAACCAATGAGGATGGATAAGCAAAATCATGACCAAAAATTGAGAGACAATATGAAGTGGCAAACAGACTCATATGTGATAGATAGGTGGTAGCAAATATACCACTATATTGTAATCCTTTTTGTCTGAAAATTGGAATATACTATTCAGTATTATTCTTATACATCGTAAATTATAGCACTAATACAATGCATTAGTAAATTCTAATACACCCTATCCATTTAGAATAACACAACAACCCGTCAATAAAAAATTATGTCAGCATAACCAATCTCAACATAATTAATTCTTACATTTTAATAAACCTTATTCAGTATTAATACACACACTTTGAGATAGACATATATTTTACTAGGCATCAAAGACACCAAAATTATTTGGGTGTTGGTTCAATCGTCGCACTGAGTTCGAATTTCATTTACTACTTTTCTTGTTCTTTTTTTTTTCATTTTTATCTATGAAACTTAAAATATATATTTTCGTTTTTATCTTCGACCTTGTGATCTAACGGTGCAAATAAAGTTCAAACCACCACTCCACAAAGCAAACTTTTTCTAATAGAGTCATTTAATTCATATTTATACGTTAGTACATTAATTTTATATTTAATAAAATTATCATAAGAATTGACATTGAATAACATGTTTTAACTAACATGCATCAACCGTTGATGGTTTCACCATTGAGAAATGGGAACACATCAAGGTTCAATGAATTTAAATCGAAGCAAAATTAGTGAAAAGGTAGACAACTCTATGAATGTAATAACTTGTTGTATGTTTTGCTATATGTTAATGTCTAAGTTTATGCTATACTGTTCGTCGTACTGTGATAATATCCAATATGTTCTATTTTGTGAGACTCTACACCTTCTTTTTGAGAATTTGGTTGTGAAAAATATTATTCCACATGTTGGTTGGTTATACGTAAATGCATGTGTTTGGCACGACCCAAAGTGTTTTTTCAAGAATATAATTGAGTTTCTTATTTATTTTAATTTATTTATATTTGATATATAAGAAAAAAATATTATTCTAACGGTATATAATCTTGACAAATACTATTTTAGATGAAAGACTGAAAGTAGGGTAGAGGTGACGGGTTGGGGGTGTCGAAGGGTGAAAATGATACAATTAATATAAAATGTCGTCACTTGTTGAACTTGTTTACCTAATTACATTAGAAAAAAATTGAAAATATTTTCCTTCCTACTGAACATGTCACTACCCGAGTCTACACCCTGGACGTGGTTGACACTCGAGAACCATTGTTGGTCCCCAAACGAACCCTCATCCTGGCTGACTACAAGCGGAAGACTAACTCAAGCATACAAAGCTTAAAACTGAATAAAATCAATAACTCAAATACAAAGCTTTAACTCAAAAGATTAACTCTAAATAAAAATAATATATTCAACTCGCCATAAAATAGGCAACTTAAGTCTTTAAAACATTTAACAAAATAAATGTACAGACTTCTGAAACTCTACTGTCTATTTATGAAGCCTCTAACTGACAAAGATGGAAGTCGGGACAAGACCCATGACATCCTAACAACTGATATAACTGAAAGTACAAGTGGAACCCTCCGAAAGTAAGGAGGCACACCATAGCTAACTCGAACTGCATATGGTATCAACGAAGCGCCTGTTGATGATCTTGAATACTTGTAAATGCATCATGAAACGATCCAGGCCAAATGGCTCAGTACATGAAATGTACGAGCATGTAAGGAGAATTCTAAAGCATAACATAAGCTTGAACTGGTGGAATATAAGCATACTTAACTCTTCTCAACTCACTCAACTCAACTCAAAGAAACATAGTTCAACTCAGTTTAGAGAAAATAGGGCTCAACTCAATGATAAGATATTTAACTCAGTGAAATAAGGCTCAACTCAGCAATAAGATACTCGACTTTGGGTACTCAACTTTGGATACTCAACTCTAGATACTCAACTCAATATAAAGCAACAATACAGATGCAATATATAGAAAGTTTTTTAAAACAGTAGAAAACAACTCAATGTATTGAAAAATACAACAGTAACTCAATTTGTATGCAATGATACAATATAAACTCTGCTTGTATATGAAAATACAAGGTAAACTCTGTGTATATAAAAATACAAAATATCTCTGTAGGAGTTTCTCTAACCGACAACCATCACTATGAGCTATGTGATGATACAACGTCTTGCCTCACACAACCAGGGCCGTCATATACCTTGTCGGGGGTATAGGAACCTACTACTAAGTGGATCCACTAGTCTATGCTAAAAAACATTAATGAATCATCTAAAAAGTATGACCATTTTCTACCCATGCTGGCTACACGATTTATGGAGACTTTGAATTATCTGAACTCAAACTCATCCCCATATCGGTGCTCAATACTACTCCCAAAATGTAACTTGCTCATATATTTAAAAACATAACTCTTTCTGTGGTTTGAGATAATTACTCAAAACTAGCTCAAAGGCTCTCTTGAAAATCGGTATTTTCTCTCTTGCTTAAATGTGAAAACATTTACTCTTTGGAATACTTAGTTCCCATATACTCATTTGAAGAAAATGAACTTCACTTTTACTCTTACTCCACTCAGTGCTCAAGTCTTTAAAACAAGGTTTAAAACAATATGTAAAAAGACTTCTTAAAATAGGGTTCATGCCGAATTATGGACGTGAAAGACTCAATTCAAGGTTTTCTATAACCATAGATAGAACTCAATACTCGAGACTCAACAACTCAGAACTCAAGAACTTCAATGGTAATACTCGTTTAAAAAATGCTCGACTCAGAGGGTTCATACGGAATTATGGGAATGAACTACTCAACTCAAGGACTCAAAGATACTTCTCATCTCAAGACTGCTCGACTTATAGGGTTCATGCGGAGTTATGGGCATGAACTACTCAACTCAAGGACTTCATGGGTAATATGTAATAGCCCCATGATTAGGAATAAAATCTAAAAGGGTTAGGAACTCAATGCTAAAGACTTTGAACTTGAAGATACTACTCCTCTCTAAGATACTCCACTTATGGAGTTCATGCGGAATTTATGGGCATGAACGACTCGACTCAAGGGTCTAAATAACAATATGGAATTCATGGATACAACTCTTCTCATTCTCATACCTACTTGCTCAAAACTTAGTTCAAATCGATAGTTGATCTCAAAGGATTCACAATTGAACTCAAAGACTTTCTTAAACTCTACTCTTAACTCTCTCTTGAATGTGAATTATGAATTTAAGAGTTATGGTTCATGATATGAAGGGTCTCGTGATGATAAAGTAGACTCATGAATACATTCTCCTCACTCCCATGCTCACTTACTTCAGTCTTGAAACAAGTTATTAGAAATTGTAGAAGACTCCTCCAAAAGACTCAAAAGACATTTTCTTAAAATGTTCGGAAGAACTCTCAAAACTTAACTCTTAACTCTACCTTGAATTTGAGTTATGAATTCAAGGTTATGATTCATGTTTTGAATGATTTTTAGGTGTTTAGAAGTAGTTTAGAGTGATTATAATCAAAGGGAGTGAAGGTACACTTAAAAGGGACTCAAACGGGACAACTGACGGAATAGAAGTTGGGGCAGGCGACCCTGGAGCATTTCTAGCGCGAGGCGCCTGCCCCTAGGGTTCAGAGACATGATATTGGCGCACTGTTGGCGTGCCACGCCATCCCTAATGGCGCATCTGTGGCGCATCGCGCCACCATTCCCTAGACAGTTTCGATGAATTTCGTCTCTCGTTTTCTGATCCTAAATCGCTTTTAATCAATTTCTTTTCTCAAGTTTTCCTTAGATTCAATTACCCAACCTAAGTACACACTAATCTACTCAAAACAAAATACTCAAATCACTAACTTTCATCTCAAGAATTCGTCAAAACCCCAACAAAACAAGATTTAGAAAGAACATCAAAAACACTTAACAAGAACTTAAATCTTTCAATCTTTATGGATGAATTTCAAATATGAAAATCATGTTTGGCGTGTGGGTGAACGAACCCAGCACTATGGAAACTTACATACCTCTTAGGGATTAAACCCATGGCGAAAATTCGCAACAAAACGTAAGAATCTCGACGAACGCTTTGATCCTCTCCTCTTTTCTCTTTTTTTTTCTCTTCTTGAACTCTCAACTAAAACCCTAGGCGTATATTAGGATTATAAAACTGAACCTAATCAGATTAGACCCCTAAAACCTTACTAAAAATGAATCAAATCTGATTGGGTAAGAAAAAAGACCAAAATACCCCTCACTATTTTTGGGTAACTTTCCTTATATGGACAGCCTGACTTCAAAAGGGGATATCGCACTCGTTCAAACTCAAAACTTAGAAAATTTGGCGGCGTTGGAAAGATAATTCAAATACCTTTCATTTGATATCTTATGGGATATCTAAATCATCTTGTACTGAAGGTTATGACCGTTTGAAGTTGACCCAAAACTTAAAAGACTAAGGAATGACTTGAATGAATTCTCTTTAGTTCTTCTTGGAACTGAAGGTGCTATATCTAGTGACATTAACACTTAAGAAATTTTTAATTCCTTGGTAAAAACTTACTCACTACGAAGGATGGTTCAGGTCTAAGCTCAAAAATTTCTGGGGTGTTACAGAACACACTCGTACTCTCATCAGTTTCTTAACTATTTCACCCATTTCTTCATCTAACAAACTTCCCTGCGAAATCAACTTTGAAACCCAACCGCAAAATGAGGTGAAATCTGTGAAACCCTAGAGCGAAAATGAGGAGAAATGAGTGAAATCATATCTTAAGAGAAATGAGGGGAAAACTAGTAATGGGAAATGGGTGAAATTGTATCTTAAGAGAAATGAGGGGAAATTAGTAATTAGGGATCTTATTAGTCTATGTGGAGGTGGGAGTTGTTTGGTGTTTATGTGGCGTCCATGTGGCATCCACATGGCACTTAACATACTTCTGTTAATTAGAAGGGTAAGTATGACCCAATACTTTGACGGGAAGGGTACTTTTGAGCTGGAATATAGTTTAACGGTAAATGTGAGCTATTTTCGATAGTTTAAGGATATTTTTGAGCCTTTTCCGTAGTTTAAAACATACACAAGAAAACAAATGGTCTTTAATATTGGATTAAGGTATTAAAAAAATCAAGTTATATATAAAGTGAATTATGTCTTTATTTTTCATATTACTCCATCCGTTTCAAAAAGAATGACCTAGCTAGTTTGACTTGAAACGAAGTCTAAGAAATAAAGAAAACTTTTTAATTTTGTGGTTTTAAATTAAGTTATGTCAAATGTATCAAAATGTCATTTAATATTGTGGTCTTAAACATGCCACATGGAAAGTTGAAGTTAAAGTGTTGCAAAAAAAGGAAAGGGGTCATTCTTTTTTAAACAGATTAAAAAGAAAGTTAGGCCATTCTTTTTTAAACGGGGAGAATATTTCTTTTGTCATCCATAGTTTTTTTTTTTGGAAAAAAAAGGTCAATTTTTTCAATAAATTAATAAATTTATTAATGTTTTCCCAAATAAACAGTGCATGTATACGAGACGTATACCAAAGGTGAAAGGTCTTCTTGGATTCACCAACATGTGTATTTATTTCTTGTACATTCTATTTGTTTCTTTTTTATACTATAATTTAGTTTTTATTGGAAAAAAGGTAGAACCAATGAGGATGGATAAGCAAAATCATGACCAAGAATTGAGAGACAATATGAAGTGGCAAACAGACTCATGTGTGATATGTGGTAGCAAATATACCACTATATTGTAATCCTTTTTGTCTGAAAATTGGAATATATTATTCAGTATTATTCTTATACATCCTAAATTATAGCATTAGTAATACAATGTGTTATTAAATTCTAATACACCCTATCCATTTAGAACAACACAACAAACCGTCGATAAAAATTATATCAGCATAATCAATCTCAATATTATTAATTCTTATATTTTAATATACGTTAGTCAGTATTATTTTTATATACCCTACTTAGCAACGCAAAAGAAATAAAAGAGGCCTAAAGAATAAATAATTAATTAATTTTGTAATTTTATCACTTCTGGATAATTCATACATGTGCACGTTTGATGTGGACTAGTAAGTTGGTGATTCATTGTCTCAAATGTTTTTTTTTTTCATTTTCCTTGTAGCTTATGTGTATTAATTAACAATTGAATGGTAAATAAATCTAAAAATACTTTCTAATATATTTTTCAAATGTTATTTTTAAATATGTAAATTTTATTTTTGAAGTATAGTAGAAGATTTGTGTCTGAATTCACAGTAAACATTAGTTAGTTCGACTCTCGTATTTCAAATTAAGCAGAAAAATTGAAACAACAAACCAAAATATATAATGTTTGGCTAACTATAATTCACTGTCCACTAGTCTCACGTGTTAATTTAGCTATTATTCATTTGATTATCTATTGACTATGAAGAACACAAGTAAAAGATATTATTTAGATTATTTTAGCTTCTATGAGGGAATTAATATCCAATTTTAATTTATTGAAAGTGAAGCTTAATTTTTGGTATCATCTTTTAAGTATTTGATTGCCTTAATATTATTTTGTGCAAATATATTATTTTTAAAAAAATAAAATGCATATTGAAAATAGCAGTATAATTTTGTTTTGTGTCTTATAAAATGATAGATGATTGCCTTGCCATTTTTTTTATAATTTCTTTTCTGTTTATTTCTTCTTATGTAAAATTGAATTTGGGACCAACAAGGATCATACATGGTGGAGTGGTAAGTACTCATTCATCTTTAACTAAGAGGTTTAGGGTTCAAGTTCCATATCCAGGGTTCGTGTTCCCTTGGATATGGAGCCGTCTTTGTTAGAGAGTGTCACCAGGGTGAAAAAACAAAAAAAAATTGGGGAACCATTAACAAGTCGTCGGCCTACTAAATGACATAAAAAAGTTTTAACTTACGAATTTGGCATCCAACATACCCATATTTCAGGCGATAAAATTTATATTTCATAACAGTAAAATCTTCTATAAATCATTTTATACTACTTCCTTTTCCGACTAAAAAAATTTCATTAGTTCTACATCGATTTGGTGTTGCATTGTCAATTTTTCTTATTTTTTAGGTTCTATGTCGATTTTGTTATTAGATCTGAATATTAATTAATTTTTGGGGGTTTTCTATCGATATTTTGAAGATAAGAATCTGAAAAAACATTGAAGGTTATTTGATTTATTTTTCAATTTGTGTATTTGTGATTTGTCTCGATTGGATGATATTGATTTTTATTTGAAACGTCTTTAAGGAACTTGAATGTAGATTTTGGAGATGTTTGGAAATGACTTGAAATAGATTTGAGCTAAATTTCTAATTAAAATTGAGGTTTAAGATGACTTCGTATTGTATTCCGTTGTATGTATCTCATGTATACCAGTATAGAGTACAGAGGAGCAGCTCAATAAAATAAAAGATCTAAAGTCAACTTTTTTTAAAAAGAAATACTATCTTAGTGCCGTTAAAATGGGTTTATCCCATGGGGCCGGCCCAACTCAACCTGTTATTGGGAAACGGTTGGGATAGATTTTTCAAACTCATTTAAAATTAAGGTTTATAAGCCTAACTCATATAAGTCATTGTCCTTGATTGGGGTAGGCCCATGGGCCAAAACTATTTATATGAGGGTAATTTACAGAAAACTCACTAGTGTATGAGGTAATTACTTAGATGCACACAATGTTGTAATATTACGAATCTTATCAGATTTTGGTGCGTTCAGATATATGGACTCAAAATTTGGTTTTATTTGTTTTAGATATACTATCCAAGTGAATTCACATGTAACTAGGATACATAGGCAAATCTCACGCGCTCGCCTTCCTCCAATTTCACTCGATCGTCACTCTCTTATCTCGCTCGCGTAGCTGGGATACATCACACCAGATACATGTATCTCGTGTATCTTGTATCCTAGATACACCCTAATCAACTAGATTTTTTTTTTACTGTTATTGAAACAACATCATTATTTGTCATATTTGATTTGAAAATCCTTTCATTTTCTTGATGTTATTGAATTTTAAGTTTGAAAAAAAAAGGGGCTAGCCCGCAACCCTCGTAAGATTGGGTTGGGTTGAGTATTTCAGGCCCTCCAAATGAAGGGCCTGCCTGATCTAACCCATCAAATTTCTTGGCCATGAGGCTTGGGCCGGATGGGGCAGGACTGACCCTTTCAACTTTGTTCCGATTCAACTTTGTGTGATTTCTTTTCTATTTTTGCGTTTATGGAACTTTCACTTGTCTTTTGTTTTCCTTTCAGTCTTTTCAAATTCAATGTTAAATTACTTTAACTTTGTGATTTACCGCATTATTTTTTAGATATCAAACCTAGAAATATGAGTTTTTTGCTATGAATCATAAAGATTTGCAGCTTCAATCACTGTTTAAACTTGGCTTCAAACACTCCTTAAAATTGGGGTAAGCAAATTATTATTATAAATTTAGACTGAAGGCTTAATAACTTAAAATATCCCTTTTCTCTTCTTTTTTTTTT
>JAJOOD010006751.1:0-15850 GCA_029582525.1 Solanum tacnaense
CCTTACCATATCATAAACATAGGTAGTAGAAATGATGTGAAATTAAAACTTTTTACAGTCGAACTCTTTTCATAAAATCAATTAGAAGTCTAGACATTGTCTCATTAACCATCTAATACAATCGAATATCAATAAGGGTCACAGCCCTTTACAACATAAACTCAAAGAGAAAGTAAAAAGAAACTAGAAATGAATAACTCTTGTCCACGAACCATGAGGACTCACCAAAAGCATGGAGAATAGTCGATCCAAGCTTTGATCAAGAAGGAAGCACACCTCAACAATCGCGCCCTACACTTATAGAAAAATGTAAAAAATATGGGTTAGCACAAAATTGCACTAAGTACGGAAGCCGTGCAATGAAATTCTTAAAACATGCATAAAGGGACAACTTAGTTGAAACCATGCATTTTATCACTTTAAGAATCATTATGCACAATAGTGTAAATACATAAGTCAAACCAATTCATAAGCAACCCTAAGCTATACTTGTGCAATGCATAGATACGATCCCATAATCCTATATAATGTTAAGTATCACTTTTAGGCCACCATAATCATACATATCATACCTTGACCTCATCCATAGCCAATACTCATAAACAAGGAAACATTCATGTTCATTAACTTATGACAAGGAAATCCTCTCATAGCCACAATCCATATCATACATGCATAAATTCATATATCTTGATTGCATAAGAAAACCCCACCACAACCCCTTTCCAAAGCCTACTTGTGCAATGCATAAATGAAGTCCCATACCCCTACTCACACTAAGTAGAACTCCTTGAGAAGTCATAAGTATAGTTCATGTTCTTGTCATAATTAATAATCTTGTAATGTAAGGAAAATAGCCTTAACCGACATAGACCATGTGAGCTACATGCAATCCAGTGTCATGTCTCACACCGAAAAAAGATGTCCTATTTGCCTAAGGTAGAACTAAATGTATTAGCTTTGAGGTGGATCCACTAGCTAAAGACCTATGTGGTCACATAGTTATGGGATAGGGAGATTGCTTCTAGAAACCCCAAACCTATTGAATTGACGGGGGAGATCCCATCTCATGAGACTACTTTAGATTGCCCGGCCTTTTGAATTGATGGGACGGCCCCTACCTCATATTCCAAATCCACTCGGTGTTAAGCATTATTTCCCAAAATTTCATGTTTAGTCTTGAATTGAATTTACATGCATGAAGAAGTATCTTACCCTCATAAAATAGTTCATAGATTCAAATAGGTGAGAATGGACTTTCAACCTTAGAATCATCATTAATATGTGAGGAAAACTTCACATTATGATCATGTGTTTTCATGAGAATCACCTTTCAATCAACACAACAATATCATCATAATCATGGACATTACATGCATAGTCATGAGTAAGGTGATGTTTTAAGGACGTAATCAACTGACACTAGTTCGGTTCAAGTGCCATATGATCGCGTGTACTGATATAACCCAACCAAGGGTTAGGAATGTTCCCATAGGGAGTGGTTTTGAGAATTGATAGAAAATTAAAATCTAATTCTAATTAGTCATACCTAAAAACATTACTGAATAAAAACATACTAAATCAAAGGGGGTGACGCAAGCGTCAATTATCAATGGGCGGAGGGGAGGGGGGTTTGTAGTAATTAACAACTAAAAACAGCAAAAAAAATATACGAAAACGAGATGGAGAGATGTGATTCTTGGGATGTGATAGGAATACGGGATAGACTAAATTATCGAGTACATGCTTTTGATAGTAAATTGTTGAGTATTTTTGACTACGCTAGACTATAGTGGGGTAAATTCTCTCTCGAGCAACTTACCTCGAATCAACTCAGTTTCTCTCGAACACCGAGTTGTCGGATTAAGCACAGCCTCCACCTTAACCCATTCACTCTCGAGCTGAATGTGTGGGAAAAGGACTAGGGTTCACTCTCGCGAGCTGAACCCATGTAGATCCAATACCACCGGCTATCAGTTTAGTAGTCTTAGTTTTACGACCTCTCTCTCGAGCAAGCAAAAAATACTAAGATAAAATCGTATTTGCAACTACAATCCCATTAAGTTCATACACAACTACTAAATGAAATCACATTTAAACAATAAATAAACCATCAACAAGCAAAACCCAATAGATAATCTAAAAGAGGTAAAAATTTATACCAATATCAGTTTCCATCAACTGGGTATAAAGAATTAAGTCTTAAAACACGTCAAGAATGAAAAATCTTCAAGACTCAAGTCCAATTTCTTGGAGTTGAAACCCTTTGAATCTTCAAGGTCTTAGAACAAAGTCTCCAAAACCCTCTAAAACTTAGACTCTCTCAAAAACTATAAAAAGTTATAATAATAACAATAATAATAATAATAGTGATATAATAGTAAGCTAGAAATTTAAACAAGTATTTATAGTGTTTGAAAATTTGTGTTGCAGCGGATCACTCGGCGATCCACCTTTTGGTCGATTTGATCACCTTCTTGCATTAGCCTTTAGCCTCTTCGCGCTTTGAGTCGTTAGGATATATTGTATTACTTCGCGGAACTACTCGGCGACACGCCGACGGCTCCATTTTATCACCAACTTGATCTTTCCCTTCAGGGCTTAGCACACTAGAACAATAGGCGATCTCCAGGCCGATCGGCGACTCGCCAGGCCTTCATTTCATCGTTCTTTTCAGCCGCTTTGTTCCTTCTTGCCAAGTAGTGTCCATGCTTTGCCTCAAACTCTAAATACCTGAAACTTAAGGGTTTCCATCAGATATTGAGACAAAATATGCATTTGAGGACACTAATTCTATCAAAATATAGCCCTAAATGAGTCCAATTTGTGGACTCATCAACACCCCCAACTTAAACTTTTGATTGTCCTCAAGTAAAACTCAAGTTCAGCAGTTCAAAAAGGATGTCTCAAACAGTGCTACACAAGACTCGATCATAAATGTACACAACAAGACTCAATTTACTCATGTCAGGATCAACTGTGTACCCAAAGATTCAAGTTGTGACACACTATTACCAAAGATTCTTACGCACGCAATACTTGTTTCAAATGCAAGTTCAAGCTCAACAAAAGTATTCGAATGCCCTCACACAAAGGATGATTCCATACTCACACACAATGGTTTAATCATTTAAAGTTCCAGAATCAAATGCAATGCTCACACTAAAAAAGAAGAACACTATGCATGCTTTCACCCATAGGTTTGCCCGTATTTTCCAATCGACATGTGTTTCAGCTCACTCAACATCAAAAAAGGTCTTTGCGAAGCTTGTAATGGGGCTGAGTGCACAGGTATAGTCATTTAGGCTCAGTGACTTTCATCCTCATGAAATGTGGTGCTCACAACACTTCCTTTCCTCTTGTTTAATCATTTTCTTTAGTGCTCAGAAGTCATCCCATTATTCACTCTCCATGAATTGTTCGGGAACCCCATTCCTTTTGTATTTTTTCAACTTTATTCCATAACTTTTTTTTCATTATTTTTCTTTCTCTCTCTTTTTTTGTATGGAGGGGTTCAATTTTTCTCAACACCATGAGTTGAAGGAGACTTCCTTTGCACTTTTTGAATTTCCCTTTTCTTTTTACCATACCCCCAACTTAGGAACCACAATTCACGAGGATTAAGGGTACTGGGTCAAGAAAGGTCATGTTGTCATCAAGTTTCTTCTAAAAAAGGTCAAGTTCAAGGGGTGTTCAAGAGAGGTTCACACACTCACAAGGTAGGCCACAAAAGAGGTATATGTCAAATTGGCTCACACTCTTCGAAGTTGCCTAAGATCATATCAAGAGATAGCCTTACTTAGTCGACCGGACCAACGGGGCAAATTCTAGGTGTTATCATGCAACGTTCACAGTAAGTTCATCACACAAGGCATCGACACTAAAGTCAAACATGACTCCACACTTTCGCTAGTATGCAACGTTCAGTGTAAGAGAATCAATTTGATACATGGCTAATCACAACGAAATGCAAAGAGTTCACATATTGTCTATGCAACTTTATTTGGTCTCATCGTAGCCGTACATTCATGTTCGTTCAATTATGAGTAATATTCAAGCCATCGATATTGATAAAAACTAAGACTTAAATTTGCTAAAGAACATCCACTATCAAGTACATACGAGAGGTGGCAAAAATTTAAAATTTTTTGGAAGGGTCAAAATTATATGCAATAAAAACAGAAGGAGCCACAAGCTCAAACGTCCACAAGAAGCAGTGTAAAACACAATATTGTGATTCACAACCCAACAAGAATTTAGCACACAAAGGTGGGCCACACCCCCCACCACAATTAAAATCATTTGTCCTCAAATACAAATAACCTAAAATCCAAAAGTCAAAATAAAGTAAGACAGAGAGGGAGGTAAAGAGGGGATCCTGTCTATGCAGTCACTCCATCTGTCGGGGCTTCAGTGCCTGATGTCTCACCCTGAACCTGGGTATCAGTGCCCGAGGTCACCTCAGGAGGAATAGTAGTGTCAGCTTCACCAAGTTCTGTTGATTGTGAGTCTGCCAGAAAGACATGCACCGCCCTGTAGAATCCCCTGTCCCATCAAGGAATATTAGGGTCCAGGGTAATGGTTTTCCTGGCAGAAGTGGGTCTTTTGCCCTTGCCTTTTCCAATAGTTATGGGCAGTTTCGAAGTTTTTCCTTCTGACGTAACTGCATCCTCCTTTATCGCAATCCCTTTGGGCTTCTCTTGAGCTGGCGTTATTCTTTCAGCAGCTTTAGATTTATTCATGTCTGTAAAATCTCGAAGAGAAGTTAGAGAAACTTAAGCAAAAGCACATCAGAACAATTTCAGATAGACTAGCCAAACCATTGAGCTCTCCTAAGGGATTATCTCTAAAATTGTAGCAAATAGGCAATGGGAAAACCACTCAGCGTGTCACCGTTAGCTTTCGGCGAACAAGGACAAGCTCACCAAAAGTTCCAGTGCACAAAGGTCAAGGGGTGCAGATAAAGGGTGAAAGAAAAGACTTTTGGCGAGTCGTCGAATGCTTTTGGCGACATCAAGCTTCTCACCGAAAGTTAAAAAATCAATCATCAAATAAAGCAAGAAATCAAAAGCGAGATGGGGACATTAGGCGAACCGCCGAGTGGTTCAGTGAGCTCGACCCAGCTCGCCAAACCTCCCAGCGTGCCTATTTTCAACCCAGCTTCTAGAATTCAACCCTGCAATCCCCCGAAAACAAAATCAAAGCATGCACCAGTACAATTAAGGTAGGACCCATAACACCAAAACACAACCCCTCGAATTTTAAACCAGTTTAAGGCATCCAATTTTGGGAACTCAACAGTCACAACTACTCGACAAAGATTATCAAATTAAATCATGCATGTAAACAATCTAATCCTGTCAGGCAGGATCAGAACACTTCAACAAGATCAGGCTATTGCAAATGAGTATAAATTTTGATAAAATAAACTTGGGGCATAGAAAATGAACCTTTAGTGTCAACAAAGAGAAGATTGAAATGCTAGGTGGCAATGTAATCCAATCCCGAGCACAAATCAGCACTAATAATACTCTAAAAATGCAAGAAATATAGAAACTAGAGTGCAGGTGTGAGTTTGGGCAGATAAAAAGTGAGGGAGAGTGAATGAGTTTGCAACTTTTAAACCTTTGGCTTGCAAACCGTCCAGTTTTCGCACAGGCGGCGACATTAGTCGAGCTCGCCTATCCTCTCGACGTTTCGCCAAGTATCCACTTACCTCGCCGAGTTTTACAGAGCTTCCAGTGAGTGTGGGGGTCTCAACGGCGGTTTCCATCAAGATCGCCGACATAGTCGATGATTCGCCAATAAATTTCGAGGCTCACCGAGTTTTACAGACTTCAATTTAAAGATGTCTTGAGTCAAATGACGGATTAGGTCGGGGTCGCCGACCTCTTTGGCGACTTGCCGACTGGAACTATTGCTCGCCACCCTGCACTTTTTCGAACACTTTCCACAATTCAACCTGTACAAACAACACACCATTATTTTACCAAAACACAAATAGAAAGCAATAAGGGGTTTTGGGTTGCCTCCCAAAAAACGCCTTAGTTAACGTCATGGCAAGGCAAAGGTTCACCTTCAAACTTCATTCTTGGGGTTAGCCATAGTATCACTAGGCAAGCCTTCTTGCTGTCTCGGATTAAGATGAGATGATATATGACCCATTTGGGTATCCAGCTGCTTTATTGACACTAAATGGGAGGTGACGGTCTGGCTAAGGGTGGACACATCTTCTTTCATTTCTTTTAAAATCTTTTCCGACCCTTCAACTTTGTGGAGGATATGAGAGAGCATATCCTTAGACCTGCCACCTTCCGAACCCTTCGACTTTTGGCGCTCATGGGGAGGCACATACCTGTCCTTCTCCCTATCCTTCCAGTTAGGATTTTGGTCCCTCCATTCTCTGTTGCGATCCTTCCAACCATCTTCTCCAGCCCAACCCTGGTTACCACCCTGCCTCGGGTAGTTTAAACGATAACCATCACCTTGGTTGGCTAGAAAATTTACCTCCTCATTATACAAGGCTTCAAACTTCGTCTCCTCGGGATTCACACACCCGACCCCAATGGCATTGGCACTACGGGCACCAACCCCCATGACATTTTTGGATAAAATGTCAAGTTGTGTCATGATCTTGGCCATGTTTTGGTCTCTCTCATGATCCTTTTCCATCTGCTCCTTGGATAGCTTGAATGTGAAAAGGGAGACCCAGTCCTCACGGGAGTACCACACTCTGTTGATGGTTGTCATGCCATCTAGAAGTTGGGCTGCTATTGCATACGGTTGTTGTATCAAGCCTCCAGGCGAAAGTTGATTAGAACCACCTTTGTTTACTGAGACCAAACTCCGATAAAAGTACTGTAGCAGCACATTATCCGACAAACCACGGGTTGGGCATTGAAGCACCAACTTTTTGAACCACAACCAAGTTTCGTTTAAAGGATCTCCTTCTAGACGCTTAAAGCACTGAATGTTATCCCGAAGAGTCATCATCTTCGAGTGAGGGAAATATCGCACTTGAAATGCGGTTAGCAATTTCTCCCAGGAAGTGATGGATTCACGCAGCAACTCGGCCAGCCATTTGCACGCCTCTCCCATCAACAAAAAAGGGAATAACCTTAACCGGACTGAATCCTGAGAGATGTTTTTGAACGAGAACGGTCCGCACACATCCATGAAGTTTCGAATATGCTCGTGAGGATCCTCGTGAGCCAACCCGCTGAAAAGTCCCTTTAGTTTCAAAAGTTACAACAAAGTGCTCGTTATGTGGAACACTGCATTCCCCTCTGCTGGAGGTAAACGGATGGCTCCAATACCTCCCATGAGAGATGGGCCATTGATGTTGGGCTCTTGGACATCGTTGAGATTGCCGATGTCAGCTTGGTGGCCTACCTAGCTACCGTTGCTGCCATTAACACTCATGCTTCCTGAAATATTCACACAAGCAAACAAAACAAAACAAAAAATTAATTAAGTAGAACTACAACTAAGAAGAACAAAAATTTACTTCACTACAAATTCTCAAATAACAACACTCCTCAGCAGCGGCGCCATTTTAATATTTTAAGGACGTAATCAACTGACACTAGTTCGGTTCAAGTGCCATACGATCGCGTGTAGTGATATAACCCAACCAAGGGTTAGGATCATTCCCACAGGGAGTGGTTTTGAGAATTAATAGAAAAATAAAATCTAGTTCTAATTAGTCATAGCTAAAAACATTATTGAATAAAATCATACTAAATCAAAGGGGGTGACGCAAGCGTCAATTATCAATGGGGGGGTTGTAGTAATTAACAACTAAAAATAGCAAAAATATACGAAAACGAGATAGAGAGACAGGATTCTTGGGATGTGATAGGAATACGGGATAGACTAAATTATCGAGAACATGCTTTTGATAGTAAATTGTTGAGTATTTGTGACTAGGCTAGACTATAGTGGGGGTAAATTCTCTCTCGAGCAACTTACCCTGAATCAACTTGGTTTCTCTCGAACACCAAGATGCCGCATTAAGCACAGCCTCCGCCTTAGCCCATTCACTCTCTCGAGCTAAGTGTGTGGGAAAAGGACTAGGGTTCACTCTCTCGATCTGAACCCATGTCGACCAATACCACCGGCTAACAGTTTAGTAGTCTTAGTTTTATGACCTCTCTCTCGAGCAAGCCAAAAACACTAAGATGAAATCGTATTTGCGACTACAATCCCATTAAGTTCATACACAACTACTAAACGAAATCACATTTAAACAACAAATAAACCATCAACAAGCAAGATCCAACAGATAATCTAACCCATATTCACAAAATCACACCCCAAGAATTGGGGTTTTAGCTAGACATGTAAAAGAGGTAAAAATTTATACCAATATCAGTTTCCATCAACTGGGTATGAAGAATTAAGTCTTAAAAAATGTCAAGAGTGAATAATCTTTTAGACCCAAGTCCAATTTCTTGGAGTTGAAACCTTTTGAATCTTCAAAGTCTTAGAACAAAGTCTCCAAAACCCTCTAAAACTTAGACTCTCTCAAAAACTATAAAAAGTTTTAATAATAATAGTGATATGATAGTAAGCTAGAAATTTAAACAACTATTTATAGTGTTTGAAAATTTGTGTTGCAGCAGATCACTCGCCGCAGTTAGTTGGGATCACCGATACACTCGACGATCCGCCTTCTTGCTTTAGCATTTAGCCTCTTTGCACTTTGAGTCATTAGGCGATATGGTACTGCTTCGTGAAACTACTCGGAGACACGCCGACTGCTCCATTTCATCGCCAACTTGAACTTTCCCTGCAGGGCTCAGCACACTGGAACAAAAAGCGATCTCCAGGCCGATCGGCGACTCACCAACTGGGCTCGGCGATCATCAGGCCTTCATTTCTTCGTTCTTTTCAGCCGCTTTGTTCCTTCTTGCCAAGTAGTGTCCATGCTTTGCCTCAAACTCTAAATACCTGAAACTTAAGGGTTTTCATCAGATATTGAGACAAAATATGCATTTGAGGACACTAATTCTATCAAAATATAGCCCTAAATGAGTCCAATTTGTGGACACATCCTTAGGGTATAGGGAGAATGATCTTTCAACAATACCACAATTACACCATAGTCATAGAATAATCACTTTCTAAGTGAATTATAAACTCATACACAATTTTCATCAACATGTACAAACCATCATAATTTGCCCTTCAAGGACCTTGAATAACATTCAATCCCAACATCGAGACTTACTACATTAGATATGGAGAATATCATGATTCAATAAACTCAATCAATATAGATATAACCAATTGACATGCTTCTATAATCAATCAACGCACATCATGAAATCACAATTTAGTAATATGGGGGATTCATGGGTTCTTGGGGGGATTTCATCATAAATCAATAATAAATCATCAATTCAATCATAATCCATCATAAATCAACCATTGAAAACGTTTTGAAAGAGAACTCATGACTTAGATTGAAACCCTAGCTTTTGGAGAAATTGGAAGCTTTGAAATCAAGTTTTGAAGGGTCTCTATGGGTGAAAGCTACCCATAGATGAAAAGTCACCATACCTTATGAATATTCCTCATGAAATTGAGTGGAAATATTAGTCCTTGAACCCTAGACCTTGACTTCTTCTTCTTCTTCAATGGAGGTTTTAGTGAGAGAAATATTGGAGAGGTTTTGATTTGGAAACTTTGGTAGTCATGATTTTGAAGACTAAGTTTTAGGGGCTTTAAACACTTATATACTTGTTCTAAAATAATACAAAATGACATCACTTAATGGTTAATTAAATTGGAAAACCCGAAACTACCCCTCAACTAACTTCTTAAAACCACCTTCCAGGTTTAACCCACGATCCCCTCACCTACGGAGCGTGAATGGCGGCCCTTTCTGGTCAAACGTGGGTCGACGGACTGGGACCTGACTTTGGGGGGCTTGACCTACGGATACAAACCACGTGACATGGACCCATCCACGAGGCGTGGGTCTTGCCTGTGGCTACTGCCTTAGGTAGATTACAAAAAGGACTCACCCACGTTGGCCCCCCTACGGGGCATGGGTTGATCCACGAGGCATGGGAGCCTTTGGTGGGTCACTACCTGGCAGCCCTGTAGGTCTTTTCCTCAAGGACCCAAGGTTGGACCTTGGGGTTTAGGCCTTGACGTTCTAACACAAATACATGATTTTTAAGGTACGAGAAGGTGTTTTCAAGGCTCTAACCCTAACGTCAAGGTCTAGCTCAGTCTACTAGTTTTGGAGTGTTACATTATCTCCCCCTTGGGAACATTCGTCCTCGAATGATGATTTAGATACCTTACGCAAGTAAAGACTCAAGACTAGTAGCCCATCATGCATGCAACATCAAAATAATGCACAATTCAAAGGAGGAAACATAAACTCCATCTCAAGACACAATCATTGCAACACAAGGAAGTAGGAGCTACATCCACAACCCATTATGCACAAAGCTCATCATTTCACACAAACATAGGAGAAACTACCTTCTCCAACTAAAAGCAAGCTCAACACAACATTATGGAGCCAATATGCCATTTCATCAACAGCATAACTAAGCATGTTCATCAAATCATCTCATAAAGTCAAATATGGAATCATCATACTAATATGCACAATCAACATGAGGAACATATAAATCATGAAAAATTCATTTTTTGTACTAAATATGAATTTTCTCATGAACATGCATATCATAAGGAAATCATCAAGAACACATATAGCACACATGACTCCCAAAACACCACACTCAAGAGGAATTACGTACATCTAGCTTGGATAGGAGTAGAAGGAAAAAGATGAGGATAGCGGGACTTCATATCGACCTCAGCCTCCCACGTAGCACCCTCAACTAAATGATTCCTCCATAAAACTTTCACGGAAGCTATTTCTTTGTTTCTCAACCTTTTAACTTGTCGGTCTAATATTTCTACCGGAACCTCTTCATATGAAAGTCTCTCATCAACTCCCAACCCTTCTAAGGGAATGATGGATACAGGATCACCAATACACTTCTTAAGCATAGAAATATGAAATACCGTGTGAACCGGAGCCAACTCATTTGGCAAGCCTAACTCATAGGCAACTTTCCCAACACACTTCAAAATTTGGTATGGGCCTACATACCGGGGACTAAGTTTCTCTTTCATGTCAAACCTCATCACACCTTTCATAGGTGAGATTTTCAAATTGACCCATTCATTGACTTCAAATTCTAGATCCCTCCTTCTAACATCGGCATAATGAGTCGGACTTTCTCAATGGCCTCATAAACTAGTTCGAGACCAATTAGAGCAATTTCACCTACTTCAAACCAACCAACTGGAGATCTACATCTCCTACCAAACAAGGCTTCAAAAAGAGCCATGGCAATGCTTGAGTGGTAACTATTATTGTAGGAAAACTCTATTAACGGTAGATGGTCACCCTAATTACCTTTGAAGTCTATAACACATCCCCTCAACATATCCTCTAAGGTATGGATGGTGCGCTCCGCTTGACCATCCGTTTGAGGGTGAAAAGTCATGCTAAGGTTGACCTTAGTACCAAGCCCTTTTTCGAATGCCTTCCAAAGGAGTGAAGTAAATTGAGTACCACGATCCAAAATAATAGATAAGGGAACCCCATGCAATTTCACTATCTCATTGATGTACAATATGGCATAGTCTTCCGTCGAAAAGGAAACCTTGACGGAAATAAAGTGGGCAGATTTGGTCATTTTATACACAATGACCCAAATAGAATTATGTTGCCTTCGAGTACGAGGCAAACCCACAGTAAAATCCATATTCACATTCTCCCACTTCCAAGTGGGAATATCTATATCTTGGGACAAGCCTCCCGGACTTTGATGCTCAGCCTTAACTTGTTGACAATTCGGACACTTGGCTATAAAGCCCGCTATATCCTTCTTCATACCATTCCACCAATAGACTTCCCGTAGATCATGGTACATCTTGGTGGCTCTCGGATAAATAGAATACCGCGAACCATAAACTTTTTCTATAATTTGCTATCTCAAACCATCAATATCCGAAACACATAACCGACCTTGGTACCTAAGCACCTCATCTCCCCCTTGGGAGTAAGCCTCAATGGACTTGTTGAGTACCGATTCTTTCAACTCAACTAATATGGGATCAAGGTCTTGTTTAGATTTCACGTCCATCACAAAGGATGATTCGGAACCATTATAGACCATGACACCACCCTTGGTGGAATCCACTAGTTAAACACATAGCCGGGCCAACCTATGCATATCACGAACCAATTCTTTCTTTTCATCTTTTACATGAGTCACACTACCCATGGACAATATATTAAGGGAGTTCGCAACTACATTCGCTTTGTTGGGGTGATAAAGGACGCTCATGTCATAATCCTTCAAAAGTTCTAACCATTTTCTTTGTCGGAGATTCAAGTCTTTTTGGCTAAATACATATTGAAGACTCTTGTGATCGGTGAACACATCAACATGCACCCCATATAGATAATGCCTCAATATTTTCAAGGCAAATACCACCGCTGCTAATTCAAGATAATGGGTTGGATAATTCTTTTCATGGACCTTGAGTTACTTTGAAGCATAGGCAATCACTTTACCATGATGCATAAGGACACATCCCAAACCCACATGAGAGGCGTCACAATGCACAATAAAGCCATCGGTACCCTCCGGTAAGGTTAACACTGGAGCGGAAGTAAGTCTATCTTTCAACTCTTGGAAGCTTTTCTCACAAGCCTCCGACCACACAAACTTAGTTTTCTTTTGAGTCAAAGTTGTCAACGGAGAAGCAATGGAAGAAAAACCCTCAACAAACCTCCTATAGTAATCGGCCAAACCCAAAAAGCTTCTAATATCGGTAGGAGTTAGAGGTCTAGTCCAACCCTTGATCGCATCCATCTTCTTAGGATCTACCTTAATACCCTTGCTTGACACATTATAACCATGGAAGGCCATGGACCTTAGCCAAAACTCACACTTACTAAATTTTGCATACAATTGGTGGTCTTTAAGAACTTGCAATACAATCCACAAATGATTTATATGCACATTTTCACTCCTTGAATAGATCAAAATATCATCAATAAACACGATCACAAACGTATCAATGTAGTGTCTAAACACTCTATTCATTAGGTCTATAAATGTCGCCGGGGCATTAGTTAGACCAAAGGACATTACTAGGAACTCATAGTGACCATATCTTGTTTGGAAGGTCGTCTTGGGAATGTCAACCCCTCTAACCCTTAGATGGTGATAGCACGAACTTAGATCAATCTTGGAAAAGTAACTAGCCCCTTGAAGTTGGTCAAACAAGTCGTCAATTCTAGGAAAGGGATAGATATTCTTTATGGTCACCTTGTTCAATTGGCGGTAGTCAATACACATTCTAAGGGACCCATCCTTCTTTCTAACAAACAATACTGGAACACCCCATGGAGAGATACTTGGTTGAATAAAACCCTTGTCTAGTAAATCCTTCAATTGCTCATTTAACTCTTTCAACTCGGCCGAAGCCATTCTATAAGGAGTAATGGAGATAGGTTGTGTATTCGGTAGGAGATCAATACCAAAGTCTATTTCCCGCTCGGGAGGAATACCGGGCAAATCATTGGGAAAAACTTTCGACAACTCATTCACTACCAGAACTGACTCTAGAAAAGGGGTTTCGGACTCAACATCCATAACCCTAACAAGATGGTAAATACACCCTTTAAAGACCATTTTCCTAGCTTTGAGACAAGAGACAAATTGACCTCTTGGGATAGAGTTTCCCCCTTTCCACTCTAGAATAGACTCATTTGGGAATTGAAACTTTACTACCCAAGTCCTAAAATCAATAGAGGCATAACATGCATGCAACCAATCCATACCCAAAATCACATCAAAATCTAACATGTCTAACTCCACCAAATCCACCAAGGTAACTTTATGGGACAAAGAAATAGGAAAACTCCTATAGACTCTTTTCGCCACCACCTAGTCACCAACCAGGGTAGAAAACGAAAAAGGCTCTATAAACACATCGAGGAGTATTTCAAATTTCATGGACACAAAAGGTGTCACAAAGGACAAGGTGGCACCGGGATCTAACAATATATATACATCAATAGAATAGACTTGTAACATACCCATCACTACATCTGGGGAACTCTCTTGGTCACCTCAAGATAGAAGAGCATAGAAGTGGTTTTTCTAGGAGCATCAGAATTTAAACCGCTAGGAAGAGTTTGCTTATCTTCTCTCCCCTTGGCCTCAAGTGTTGGGAAATTCTTCAATTGATGACCACTCTTACCACAGCCATAGCAAACACCCATGTCGGCAAGACATTTACCATCATGCTTCTTACCGCACTTAGCACATGTAGGCCTCACCATGGAAGATCCACTAATATTTCCTCCTTGAGGCTTAGGGTTAAACACCCTATCTTTGTTGACCCTTGGAGAACTAGAGGAACCTTAGTTGGAGAACCTTTGCTTGAACCTTTGCTGACCTTGTCCGTCAGACTTAGCATTGGAGAAATTCCCTTCACTGGTTCTAGGTCTCTTCACCTCCCTATTCTTCTCTTGGAATTTCTAATCCGCCATTTGTTGAGCATATACCATGAAACGTACGGGATATATCCATGTTATCATGAAGCATTGACGAATGGCACTCTTTTCTTACCAATATTGACACACCCGTCACATACCTATTCATCTCATCCCTAGGGTCCGCCATCATAGCCGGAGCATACTTGGACAATTCAGTAAACTTTAGGGAATATTCTTGAGCACTCATACCTTCTTGATGAAGGTTGATAAATTCTTCCACTTTGGCTTCCCTCTTCTCGCAGGGAAAGAACCTATCAAAGAATGCTTTCTTGAATACCTCCCAATTTATGGGATCCACTTCTACCGGCCTATTCCTCTTCCACTGAGTATACCACACTTGAACCACACCCTTCAATTGGTAAGCGGCTAGCTCCGCTTTCTCTACCGAAGTCACCCCCATGGCATCAACTATCTTGTAAACCTCTTCCACAAATTCTTGAGGATTCTCTCCCACTTTGGAACCAAGAAACACGGGAGGGTTCATTCTTGTAAAATCTCTCAACCTAGAAGCCGCGGAATTTGCATTAGGTTTTACATGGGGCCCAACATCCCTATTGGCTTGAGCCGTCATAGCTTGGGCTTGAGTTGTCACGGCTTGTGCGTGGGTCGTCATGGCTTGAGTTATCATTTGCATAGTAGATCTAAATTCCTCTTGGGTCACATTCTTGGCCACGGGATCAACCGGAGCTTGATTCCCTTGAGGAGGAACTTGATTACCTTGAGGACCTGGGGGAGGAACTCCCTCATTCACATTTTTCTCTTTCATCCTTCCTGTGTTTGCCCTTCTTGTATTCATATCCTAAAGACACAAGAGAAGGTTTAGGAAAAGGACTTCATAGAGTTAAAACTCTAAGGCACGACTAAAGAGTAATGAAATAAGTGGAATTTCCTAAGCATCTTATAGCCTCTTATTCATAAATGTGGTGCGCTTCACACTCATGAACAAAATTCTACTAGACATGGTTTATGAGACATCATCCTAGAATCATTCTAAACCTTGTGCTCTGATTACCAAGTTTATCACAACCTAGGGGTACCCCCTAGATGTAACACGGCGTACTCGACCCCAAAAGGGTCTTATATGTCACGACCCGGGAGCACCCCCAAGTCGTAACAAGGCGTATTCGACCCCGAAGGGGTCTTATACAAGCCACATAGTCATTCATTGCATTCAATAATGATAATAGTGCGAAAAAAAAAACTTATTTACATCCAAACATTCAAGCTTCATTAAAACAA
>JAJOOD010006752.1:0-14132 GCA_029582525.1 Solanum tacnaense
TGAGTGAGCTGAACCGAATGTTGATTGGAAAATAAGGGAAAACCTATGGGTGGAGTCATGCATGTGTTCATCTTTGTGAGTGTGAGAGTTGTATGTGACTCTGGGACTTTAAATTGTTGAGAAGTTTTGTGTGAATATGGAATCATCTTTGTTGTGAGGGCATGTGAGTACCTTTGTTGAGCTTGAACTTGCATTTGAAGCAAGTATTGTGAACATGAGCATCTTTGATAATGGTGAGTCACTATTTGAATCTTTGAGTGAACAGTTGATCATTGATTAAGTAGTTTGAACCTTGTTGTGTGCATTTATGTTGAGTCTTATGCAGCACTATTTGTAGACATCCTTATCGAACTGCTGATCTTGAGTTTTACTTGAGGACAAGCACAAGTTTAAGTTGGGGGTGTTGATGAGTCCAAGATTTGGACTCATTTAGGGATTTGTTTCTATAGTTTTAGTGTAGTCAAATGACTAATTTGTGCTATAAACTGACGTTAAAGCCTTGATTTTCAGGTATGTGGACTAAGGAACAAAGTAAGGACACTAGCAGGCAAAAAGGAACAAAGCAAAGTGAAGAAGTAGAGAAAAGCAATCCTGATGATCGCCAAGACCACTCAGCGAATCGCCGAGTGGCTTTTCAGTCCGCCTAAATTTCCAGTTTGCTAGCCCTGAGGGAAGAAACCAAGTCTGTGACAAAAAAGGGGCAGTCGGCGAATCGCTGATCAGTTCTGCGATGATAGGATGGATCACCCAAAGTTACAGGACTTGAGGATGCTGGGAACCAATGCATAACGGCGGTAAAAGAGAGAAAATGGCGTGTCGCCGAACCACTCGATGACCCCGACTTACCTTACTGAATGGTCTCTTTTGGCTAATTTTTGGGAAACCATAAATTGAATTTTAAATGTAATTTTGAGGAGCTCTACAAGTTCTCTCCCAGCTATTACAATTCCCATTCTAGACTTAGAGTTTTCTCTTGATTTTTGAATTAGAATTGCATAATTTTGGAGGATTTGGAAAGTGGGTCTATTAATTTCATTCTTAGAAATCATTGTAAAGGCTTGGAGACTCTTACCCAGATCGTGGAAAATGTAATTGGTAATCATTTTTATGTTTTTATGATGTGTAGCTAAAACCCGAATTCTTTGGGTGTGATCATGTGCTTATTTGTCTAATTATCGTATGGGTATTGTTGTTTGACGAAGAAATTGTTGTTTTAATGTGGGTTTAATCATTATTTATGTTTTAATTTATGAATTGTAGTTGCAAATGCAATTCTAATTTTGAGTTCTTAGCTTGCTTGAGAAAGAGGTTTTGGGACCAAAGCTTTTGATTAATGATTTGTAGGTATTGGGTTAATATGAGTTCAGCTCGAGAGAGTGAATCTCAAATCCATTCCTACCCATCTAGCTTGAGACAGTGGATGTATTAAGGTTGTGGGCTGGTTATCTTGTTAAGCTTGTTGATGTTCGAAAGAAATCACTTGAATCGTAATTGTTGTTCGAGAGAAAACTATTGCACTTAAAGTCCATCCTACCCACAGTGTTTCAGCAAATCAGCATTAGATTTCAATTACCCATATAGCATAATTAGCCTATAACCGATCACATCCCAAGAACTCCTCTCCATATTGTTATTTTCCCCTGTTTTTATTGTTATTTCAGCTGTTCATTGCAAAATCAAATCCCCATCTGACATTAGTTGTCACCCTTTTAGATTTAATTGTATGTTTTTCGATCATTTTTATTCCTATAACTATTTAGATACATTTGTACTTCTTAATTGAACTTTAGGCACGCACCACTCCCGATGGGTTCGACCCCAACTCTTCTTGGATTTTATACTGCTTAACGATCGTTTGCACCTAGAACTGGATGAGGTGTGCTTGAAATGTTAATCACCCACCTAAACTAATGAAAAATCTGCTCATATATTGGCGAGAAATCCTAAAAGAAGGCCAATTGGTACCACAAAAAAACAAAAGATAAAAAGATGCTCTTGCATTGAGAATAGTTACTAGCCTAGGTTGGACCAATGATATTGTAACGTTCTAAGTGCAATTGTGAGGTGACCCTTATAAGGTCATTGCATAGACTATTGAGAGTCAACATGGTAAAACGATGATTTGATTGATTATGAGTGAAATATAGTAAGCTTTCCAGTAATGTCTTATAGATTGTATGCATCTTCTAGAGGAACACTAGAGTTTTTAGTCAATTTTAATTGAGGATCTAGAGGAGAAGAAACAACTTAAAGATTAGAGAAGTACTCCAACTCATTGAGTAAGCCCAAAGAGAACTTTCCTTGTGTTATAATGTATTCATATTTTTCCTTGAAAGTTCCTTTGGCTTAAAAAGTAACCAATGTGATCAAGATTCTAGGTTCAAAACTCTGATGGTCGAAATGACTTTAATTTTATGATAACAATTCGAAATGACTTTAATTTATGATAACAATTCGACATAAATTGATACAATTGATAATAGTATCATCTCTACAACTAAAAATCGGGAGATTGATAGAGGAAGAAAAATACTTTAAAATATAGAACCCTAACATGTCTGGTATACCGTTGCTTGGAGACTTTATTGAGTTTATAAAGAGACTTCCTAAATATTCAATCATGTAGACTTTCTTTTGTAATTCACTGTGTATAAAATAATTACTCACATAAAATTGTGCAACAAACTAATGTAGTTTTCAGTTGACTATAGAAGAAAAAGTCTCATTATGTAGTTTGTTCCTTACCTTTGTACATTTGATGCATGCAGTCTATCCAAAGGCAAGTAGTTCAAGATATTTTATCTAGTTGCTACTTCAAAGTCTTAGAGGATGCTTGGAATGATAACTTGAAGATTAAGAAAATGCTAAAATAAAAAGTACAAGTTTTACTTGGTAGATTACTTGAACAACGGAGGAAGAAACAATGATTCAAAGTTTGTATTCTTAAGACAAAAGTCATCTTGTCATAGAGGACCCCCTTTTTACTTTATTGATGATGATAATATTTTTTGAAAATCATTATTAATGTTTATTCTTATTCTAGCTTAGTATAAATACTACATCATTCCATTTCATTAGGGGTTTGATTATTTCTGACATTAAAGATGAGTGATACTGATAAAATTTAACAATACATTTAAAACAAATGTTTAGACAACTATTTGCAAAATATAACACAATTAAGAGTTGAGATCGATCCCAGAGGAAATGGTTGAATATAATTCACCTTACAATGTGTTTTATTTCACTAGAGGTTTATAAGTTGGTAAAATTTATGCTGGAGGAGTTAATAGGCGGGGGTGTGTGTGTGTTGCGTAACAATTTGAACGTATAATCTGAATTATTTCTCAATTACTTCAAGTTAACAACCACAAATATTTAAACAACGTTTTATCACAAGTGTATGCAGACTCTTAGGAATATGCTAGTATGAACTATAATCTTGCTATTTGGGTATTGATAATGAATAGAATCAGTTGAATATCACAGTGTAAGCTATATAACAGGTAATGATATCTATTTGTCAATCAACTATTACATATCATATGGATTTTCATCAAACCCAACAAGCAATTCACTAAAATAAATCTAATACTTTAATTTAGCTAAACTATTTCAAGCTTAAGCTGTCAAAAGAATCAACCTGAGTCATTATCAACCATCTCTTCTCCCTTTAATGCCCTTTCACAAGAAACATAAGAGATCTAAAGTAAATCAGAGTTTGCAATCTCAAATTATATATGAAATATAAAGAGACAACTGAATACAATCTAAATCAACATATCAGAAATAATTAAATAATATTCAACAAGTATATTGCTTTTCGTTTCAGGATATGGGTTGGCTTACCTAGTGGTGGGTTATGGTAGGTGTCATCATGACTCTAATTTGGATCGTCACAATAAGGTATGTTAGAATTGTAAGAATTTATCTAAATTCAGATTGTAAAACATAAACAATCTAATCATAAATCCTATCAATTATTTACGATCGAAGAACTACATGATTTCACATGAATCTACTACGACAATAATTCAGTCAAGAAAACACACCCGAATCAGCCATAGAATCTTGACTTGAATTGAGCGAAAGTCTTTTCTTTGTTCTTGAAAGAAATTGCTGTTTTCTCTCTCTTTTCTTTTACTAATTTCTTTCAGAAAATGTATTGATGAAAGATACAATATTCTTCAGTTTTTAAAGACAAAGAGAGGACCTGTAACTTTAATCACACTTTCCATCAAAGTAGGTGGTGAGGAGTTATAACCTAAAATTAACTTCTCATAGTGGGTAGTTGTAACAAAAATTAACGTCTCATATTTATCCAAGTAGACATAGATAATCAATAGTTATTAAACCAATAAAAGTATACCCACGTGATCATATTTTTTAACATTCTCCCACTTGGAACACGTGATCGTATTCACAGAATGGTTCGATAAATATATCACTCATTAGGTGCACAACTAAGATGCCAGATCTTTCTTTCATTGAAAATAACATATGTTGATATTGAATAAATAAACTAATATGAGTCATAGCAGTTATACATTCTTTAACCGATCTATTTCCTTTCACGTATCATAATATTAGTCTATTATCCAATACAAACTTTAAATATTTATAATGATCCACCAATAATACTTACAATACTTAATCATAGTCAGAATCTACTATCATCATTCTCAAAGTTATGTATACAAGAGAAAATTGGTAACAACAGACACATATATAACTGAGCTCAAATTGTCAATCTGCATGAACATAATAAAGTCTTTATATAAAGTCATTCATGTCCATCAATATTGCCCATTCATTCGATATGTTCAACGAATATTTTGGGTGGCACTCCTTTTGTCAAAGGATCGACAATCATAAGCTTGGTGCTAATATGTTAAATTGTCACTTTATCTTTCTGGACTTCTTCTTTAATCGAAAAGTATTTCAATTCCATATGCTTGACACTCTTTGAATATTTATCATTTTTAGAGAAGAAGACTGCTGCAGTATTATCATAATAAAGTTTCAGTGGCTTGGAAATACTATCGACCTGCACAAGTCCAGAATTAAAGTTTCGCAGTCAATTAGCCTAACTGTGGCCTCAAAGCATGCCACAAACTCAGCTTCCGTAGTGGATGCAACTATACCAGTCTGCTTCACACTCTTCCATGATATTGCTCCTCCATCTAACAGAAATAAATATTCAAATATGGATTTTCTTGTATCCACACAACCAACATAATCAGAATCTGAATAGCCAACCACATCAAGATGATCAGATCTTCTGTAAGTGAGCACATGATCTTTCATTTTTGTAAGTATCACAACACTTTCTTTGCAGCCTTCCAGGATCCAGTGGTCAAATTCCTAGATTATTTTGATAGGGGCTCAACATCCCACTAATAAAACTTATATATGGTCTGGTACAAGTTTGTGCATACATTAGGCTCTTAATGATGATGCATAAGTAATATATTTCATTTGCTTACGTTCCAATTCATTCTTTGGACATTGATTGAGACTAAATTTATCTCATTTTTGAATTGCAATAGGACTTGATTAGCATTTTTTCATTCTAAATCTCTCTAATACTTTATTAATATAGACTTTATGAGACAACCCCAATAATCCTTGTGATCTATCTCTAAGTATTTCTATCCTAATCACATAGGATGCCTCTCTCATATCTTTCATAACAAATTTGTTAGATATATACTTCTTGATATCATATAACAAACCAAAATCATTAGTATCAAGAAAGATGTCAAACTAACATGATAAACTTACTCCCACTGATCTTCTGATATATACGCCGATAAACAGTGTTTTCCTTAAATTCAAAGCTTACAATAGTTTCATTAAGTTTAGATACCATTATCGGGAAGCATGTATAGGTCTGTATATTGACTTCTTAAGTTTACACACCATATGTGTTCATTTCCTTTGATAGGAAACCCCTCAGGTTGATTCATATAAACTTCTTCCTCTAAATTCCCATTCAGAGAAGTTGTTTTCACATCGGTTTGATATAGCTCTAAGTCATAATGAGCTACTAAATCCATTATAATTCTAAGTAAATCTTTTCTAGAAACAGGTGAAAATATTTCGTTATAGTCGATGCCATCTTTCTGAGTAAAACCGTTGGCAACAAGTGTGGCCTTGTGATGCTCAATGTTGCCAGCTGAGTCACATTTGGTCTTAAAGACCTATTTACACCCAACTATTTTGCAACCTCCTGGAAATTCAACAAGATCCCAAACTTCATTATGTTCCATAGATTTCAACTCATCTTTCATAGCTTCTAACCATTCATAAGAATTCTTACTTTCAATGGCTTGTGAAAATGAAAATGAATTATTATCAATTCCCAATTGAATTTCTGACTTGTGTAGATATGCCAAATAATAATTAAAAAATAGAAGATCTCTTTTGTCTTTGAGATTTTCTTAATGCTACTTCTTGTGGTTCATCTACTGTAGGTTTATCAGTTATGACTTCATCATGATTAACAGGAGCATTAATTTGTTGTTCTTATTGATTATTAGGTTGTACAATAATTTTAGGAACAACAGTTTTAGAAGAAGTACAAGGTAGAAGAATTTGTTCCCTAACTTCTTTAATTTATACATTACGTGGTTCTTCACTTCCACTAACTTTACCATTCTCAATGAACCTAGTATTTTTAGTTTCAACTATTCTCGTACTATGATTAGGACAATAAAATTTATACCCCTTTGATTTTTCTAGATAACCAATGAAGAATCCACTGATTGTTCTTGAATTTAGTTTCTTTTCTTGTGGGTTGTAAACTCTTACTTCTGCCAGGCAACCCCAAACATCCAGGTGCCTTAATCTAGGTTTTCTCCCGGTCCACAATTCAAAAGGTATATTTGAAAGTGCTTTACTAGGAACCCTATTTAATAAGTAAACGACAATCTTTAAAGCATACACCCACAACAAAAGAGATAACGATGAATTACACAACATACTCCTAACCATATCTATTAATGTATGATTACTCCTTTCAGCCTCACCATTTTGTTGTGGTGTGCTTGTCATTGTGTATTGAGCACATATGCCATGTTTTTCTAAGAGTTTAGCAAATGGAAACCCAAGGTGTTGTCCAGTTTCATCGTATCTTCCATAATACTCACCACCTCTGTCTAACCTGATTATTTTTACCTTTTTGTCTAGTTGTCTTTCAACATGATTAATAAATACCTCTAAAGCATTTATCGATTGAGATTTTTCATGCAACAAATAAAAATAACCATAATGTAAAAACCATAAGTAAAAGTCAAAAAATATTTTTCTTTAGTGAACGATGCAATATCAAAAGGATCGCATATATCAATGAGTATAATTTCAAGAAGCTGCGTGCTTCTCTTGGCTCCTTTCTTTGTATGTTCTGTTTATTTTTCTTTAATACAATCCACACAAATTTTAAGGTCTGTAAAATCCAAATCTGAAAGAATTTCATTCTTAACTATTCTTTCCAGTCTTTCTTAGGATATGTGACCTAAATATTTCTGCCACAAGTAAGTATACTGTTCATTCACCAAACTTCATTTAGTTTCAATATTATGATACAAAGTTAAGATTGTTTTGGCAAGCATATTATCAAGATTTCATTTGCTGTAACACCCCCAAAATTAGTAGGCTAAACTAGAGCTAAAATGAGAGGGTTAGAGTCAATGAGGTGGGCAATGGCCAAGGGAGAGGACTAAGGCTGTCCACTCTCCCCTAAACACTACTCTAGTGACCACGATCACCATCACGACTCATGGTAGGGACCATGGCACGTGGTGTGGTCTGTGGTGGGCTAGGCAGTGAGCTCCCTAAAATCTGCCCAAAACAAGCTCCTTTTCACGAGCCACTTCACGGCTCGTGGTGAAGACCACAGCTCGTGGGAAGGTTTGTGGAGGAGAGTTGGGTGTGTGAGGGTGGAAAGGGAGTGGCTTAGCCACTTGCTTCAAGCCCCACGAGAGGGACCATGTCTTGTGGCATGCACGATGGCTCGTGGAGGCCGGGTTTTTACGAGTAATCTCTAGGGATGAAAGCTCTCCCATTAGTAGAGACCGGTTTTTCTAGTAGAAATCCCCTTATTCCATTAACTATGTGCCCTCATAGGTCTTTAGCTAGTGGATCAACTAAAGCTAAGAGTATGGTTCTACCTTATGCAAGTACGACAACCCTTTTCAGTGTGGGTATCACCGGATTCCATGTTAAGCTCACATGGTCTATGTTGGTTAATGCTTATTCCCATATAAAGACAATATGAGCAAGAATGTCAATGATGGCCTTAGGAGGTTTACTAAGCATGGATGAGATTTATGGGGTCTTATTCATGCATTGCATAAGTATGCTCTAAGGTTATTTATGAAGTGTTTCTCTTATGTTAAGATGACCTATGTATGGAATATGTCTATGACTTATGTGTTTATGAATTATCCTCTTTAAACTCTCAAATCAAGTTTAAACTTGGTAATATCATATTTTCAAAGGAAATGTCCCTTTTAGCATGTTTTCAATATTCTTATGCGTGGCTATCATAGTTTGTGCAATTTTGTATTGATGCCAACTTTTCCTACATTTTCCCGTGTAGGGTCCGATTCTCAAGGTGGTCCTTATTGTGGCTAAAGCTTGGATTTGCTCATTTCTCCTAGTTTGTTGGTGAGTCCTCATGATTCGAGCATGGATGTTTTCACTTGTAGTTTCTTTTCTTGTATGTCCTTTTTGGACTATGTTGTATGGGTTGTATCCCTTTCGTGTTCGAATATTGTAATAGATGGCTGTGTTGAGACTTAGAGTCTAGACTTCCGCTTTTGCTTTAAATAAAAATTTTAGACTTGGACTTGAATGCGTTTTTACTCTTATTGTTCTATTGCTTATGTTATGATATGCTAAGTGTCTTGTATGGAGTCCTTCAGGGTTCTATACGGCATGTTGCATCTAGGGGGTACCCCTGGGTCGTGACAAACTTGGTATCAGGGAACAAGGTTTAGAATGATTCTAGGATTATGTCTTATAAGCCACGTCTAGAGAGTCTTGTTCATGAGTGTGAAACGTGCCACATTTATTAATGAGAAGGTACAAGATGCTTAGGAAATTCCACTTATTTCATTATTCTTAAGTCATGCGATAGAGTTTAAATCTATAAGTTCTTTATCCTAATCCTTGCCCTATGTTCTTCATGATATGGATACTAGAAGGGCTAATTCTAGAAGGATGAAGGGTGATAATGTGGAATAAGAAGCTCCTCCTCAAACTCCGATTGATCCTTCGTCTATGTCTAATGTGAAGGTTAGGTCAGCTTTCCAAATGTTGGCCCAAGCTTTGGCAACTCAAGACAATAGAGATGTTGTATCTCATATGAATCCTAATTCAAATTCGAGGGCTTCAAGAGTGAGGGATTTTGCAAGAATGAACCCCTGGAATTTCATGGCTCCAAAGTGGAAAAGGATCCTCAAAGGTTTATCGACGAGGTCTATAAGGTACTTGATATTATGGGGGTGAGTTCGGAAGAGAAAGCGGAGTTAGCCGCTTACCAATTGAAAGATGTTTCTCAAGTATGGTATGATCAATGGAAAGGGGAGAGGCCGGTAGGATCAGGTCCCATAGAGTGGGAATTGTTTAAATCGGCATTTCTTGATAGATTCTTTCCCCTAGAGTTGAGGGAAGAAAAGATGCAAGAGTTCATTAATCTTCGTCAAGGAGGTATGAGTATGAAAGAGTATTCTCTAAAGTTCATCCAACTATCCAATTACGATCCAACTATGATGGCGGATTGAAGGGCTAAGATGAATAAGTTTGTGATGGGAGTGTCCGACTTGGTAGAAAAAGAATGTCGTATGACAATGCTCATTGGTGATATGAATATCTCACGTCTTATGGTGCACGCCCAACAAATTGTGGAATCAAAGCTCAAGGAAAAGAGTAGGGAGGTGAAAAGAGCTAGAACCGATGATGGGAACTTCTCTAATGCAAAGTCTGATGGATAAGTCGACCAAGGTTCAAACACAGGTTTTCCAACCAAGGCTCCTCTAGTGCTCCAAGGGTCAACAAAGATAGGATTTCCAACTCTAAACCTCAAGGAGGTAATGGTAGTGGTTGTTATGTGGCTAGGCCTAATTGTACAAAGTGTGGAAGAAAACATGATGGTAATTGCTTAGTTGGCAAGGATGGTTGCTTTAGTTGTGGAAAGAGTGGTAATAAGATGAGAGATTGTCTAATGCTAAGGGCAGAGAGGGCAAGCAAGCTCCTCCTAGTGGTTCAAACTCCAATGCTCCCAAGCAAAACTGCTTCTATGCTCTCCAAACCCGAGGTGACCAAGAGAACTCCCCATATGTAGTGACCGATATGTTAAAAGTCTTTCTTATTGATGTGTATGCCTTGTTAGATCCCGGTGCTACTTTATCTTCTGTGACCCCATATGTGGTAAGGAGGTTTGATGTTCCTCCAGGAAGTGTTATTAGAACCTTTTTCTGTCTCTACTCCTATTGGTGATTCTGTAGTGGCTAAAAGGGTTTATAGAAGATGTCCCATTTCATTATCCGATATAGTTACTCTTGTTGATTTGGTAGAGCTTGACATGTTAGACTTTGATGTTATCTTGGGTATGGATTGGTTGCATGCATGTTATGCTTCTATAGATTGTAGAGTTGGTGTGGTCAAGTTTCAATTCCCAAATGAGCCTATCCTTGAGTGGAATGGGGGAAATTCTATGCCTAAGGGTCAGTTTGTCTCATGTTTGAAGGCTAGAAAGATGATCTCCAAGGGTTGTATTTACCATCTTGTTAAGGTGAGGGATGTAGATTCCGAAGCCCCTACTCTTGAGTCGGTCCCCATTGTAAACGTGTTTCTAGAAATATTCCCAGATGATATACCCGGTATTCCTCCCGAGCAGCAAATAGACTTCAGTATTGATCTTCTTTCGGATACGCAATCTATCTCTATTCCTCCTTATAGAATGGCTCTGGCGGAACTTAAGGAGTTAAAAGAACAATTGAAAGATCTTTTGGATAAAGGTTTCATCCGGCCAAGCATCTCTCTCTGGGGTGCTCCGGTGTTGTTTGTTAGAAAGAAAGATGGGTCTCTTAGAATGTGCATCGATTATCGTCAATTGAACAAGGTGACCATTAAGAACAAGTATCCCCTTCCAAGAATTGATGACTTGTGTGACCAACTTCAAGGGGTTAGTTATTTTTCTAAGATTGATCTTCGTTCGGGTTATCACCAATTCAGGGTGAGAGGTGAAGATATTCCAAAGAGGGCTTTCCGAACTCGATATGGTAACTATGAGTTTCTAGTTATTTCCTTTGGTTTTACTAATGCTCTGGCGGCGTTCATGGACTTGATGAATAGAGTATTCTAACAATATCTTGACATGTTTTTGATAGTGTTTATCGATGATATTTTGATCTATTCAAGGAGTGAGAATGAGCATGTTGACCATTTGAGAGTTTTATTGCAAGTTCTTAAGGTCCATCAACTTTTCGCAAAGTTTAGGAAGTGTGAATTTTGGTTGAGATCCGTGGCTTTCCTTCCTTGTGTCAAGTAGGGGTATTGAGGTAGATCTTAAGAAGACGGATGTGGTCAAGAGTTGGCCAAGACCTCTAACTCTTTCGGACATTAGATGTTTTTTTTTTGGTTTGACTGGTTATTATAGGAGGTTTGTTGAGGGATTTTCTTCTATTGCTTGTCCTTTGACGGCTTTGACTCAAAAGAAGGCTAAGTTTGTGTGGTCAGAAGCTTGTGAGAAAAGTTTCCAAGAGTTGAAAGATAGACTTACTTCCGCTTCGATGTTAGCTGTACCAGAAGGTACAAATGGTTTTGTGGGGAGTTGTGATGTCTCTAGAGTCGGGTTGGGATGTGTACTTATGCAAAATGGTAAGGTGATTGCCTATGCTTCAAGGAAACTTAAAGTCCATGAGAAGAATTATCCTACCCATGACCTTGAGTTAGCGGCGGTTGTGTTTGCCTTAAAGATTTGGAGGCATTACTTGTATGGGGTTCATGTTGATGTGTTCACCAATCATAAGAGTTTGCAATATGTTTTTAGTCAAAAGGATTTGAATCTTCGCCAAAGAAGGTGGCTAGAATTGTTGAAGGATTATGACATGAGTGTTCTTTATCACCCCGGAAAGGCCAATGTGGTAGTGGATGCTCTTAGTCGATTGTCTATGGGTATTGTGACTCATGTTGATGAGTAAAAAAGAGTTGGTTCGTGATGTTCATAGGTTGGCCCAGCTAGGTGTTCAACTAGTTGATTCCACCAAGGGTGGTGTCATGGTTCATAATGGATCCGAATCATCCTTTGTGATGGATGTAAAGGCTAAGCAAGGCCTTGATCCTATTTTGGTAGAATTGAAAGAGGCGGTACTTAAGAAATCTATTGAGGCTTTTCCCATTGGGGGAGATGGTGTGCTTAGATACCAAGGCCGGTTATGTGTTCCAGATGTTGATAACTTGAGGGAGAATTTTATCGGAAGCCCATAGTTCTTGGTATTCTATTCACCCGGGAGCCACCAAGATGTACCGTTATTTATGGGAAGTCTATTGGTGGAACGGGATGAAAAAGGACATTGCGGGAAGTGTCCAAACTATCAACAAGTTAAGGTTGAGCATCAAAGGCCGAGAGGCTTATCCAAAGATATAGGTATCCCCACTTCGAACTGGGAAGAGATAAATATGGATTTTATTGTAGGTTTGCCTCGCACCCGAATACAACATAATTCTATTTGGGTCATTATACATTGGATGACAAAATCAGCAGACTTTATTCCCGTCAAGGTTTCCTTTTCGGCGGAAGACTATGCCAAGTTATACATAAGAAAGATTGTGAAGTTGCATGGGGTTCCCTTACCCATTATTTCTGATCGGGGTACTCAATTTTCTTCACATTTTTGGAAGTCATTCCAAAATGGTCTTGTCACTAAGGTTAAGCTTAGCACGACTTTTCATCCCCAAACCGATGGGCAAGTGGAACGTACTATCCGAACGTTAGAGGATGTGTTAAGGGCATGTGTAATAGACTTCAAGGGTAATTGGGATGATCACTTGCCATTAATAGAATTTACCTATAATAATAGCTATCACTCAGGTATCGGTATGGCCCCCTTTGAAGCCTTGTATGGTAGGAGATAAAGGTCTCCCATTGGTTTGTTTGATGTGGGTGAAGTTGCCCTACTAGGTCCCAAATTAGTTTATGAAGCCTTTGAGAAAGTCAGACTCATTAGAGAGAGGTTGAGGACGGCCGAAAGTCAGAAATAGTCTTATCCCAATGTTAGAAGAAGGGATTTAGAATTTGAGGTTAATGATTGGGTCTATCTAATAATCTCATCTATGAAAGGTGTGATGAGGTTTGGCAAGAAAGGAAAACTTAGTCCCCGGTATACCAAATTTTGAAATGTGTTGGAAAAGTTGCCTACGAGTTAGATTTGCCAAATGAGTTGGCTCCGGTGTTTCATGTCTCCATACTTAAGAAGTGTATTGGAGATCCAGCGTCCATTATTCCCTTAGAAGGTTTGGGGATTGACGAAAGTCTTTCATATGAAGAGGTTTTGGTACAGATCCTAGATCGACAAGTCAAGAAATTGAGAAACAAGGAAATAGCTTCCGTAAAGGTTTTGTGGTGGAATCATTTGGTAGAGGGTGCTACTTGGGAGGCCGAGGCCGATATGAAGTCCCGCTATCCTCATATTTTTCCCTCTACTCCTACCCTAGTTTAAAGTAAGTAGTTCCTCTTAAGTTTTCCTTGTTTTGGGAGGTATGTGTTATATGAGTTTTTCCATGATTTCCCTATGTTATACATGTTCTTGAGAAAATTATATTTAGTAAGAAAATGAGTTGTATGATTGATTTTCCTTATGTTGTTGTCACGACCCAAGCCTAGGGCCTAGACGTGACATGGCGAATGAGGAACCCGAAGGAACCCCAAACAAGCCTCTCAAACTTGTCATCACACTTCATCGGTCGCGGAAGTACATTCAACATTAATTAACGGGGAATAGGGACTAAGGGCAAACCATTTCAAAATGACATCATAGAACAAGAGTCAAGCTCATTTACAAAATACTTGTCCAACGCACACCTCTACATACATAGATAGGACGGGGCCATGACATTCTACCGGC
>JAJOOD010006756.1:0-10979 GCA_029582525.1 Solanum tacnaense
ATTTAGTTACTCATACTGGCAAGAACACAATTCATAATTGTCGATAAAGAAATCATGAACTTACGTAAAGAGAATAACAAACCCAGAAATTTAACTTGAATTGCAAAGCCAAAATCTTCAAAACGAACTTGGGAAACCAATAATTGCTAGGGTTGCAAACTAATCTCCAAAGTTACAAAGTAAAACTAGAATAATAATGTCTAACCCCCAAAAATGAGGTTTACATGTCCTATTTATAGAAAACAAATCCTAAATAAAAAAGGAAACAAATTAAGGAAAGTTTTGTTCAGGTACGCGTCTTCGATCCACGAGACTGACTTACGGACCGTCGATGGATCTACGGTCCGTAAGTCCCTTCCGTCACTCGGGACTTAGAAAATATTTAGACATCCAAAAATCAGCTTCTCTGAAGCAAACGACGGACCAGCAGTACGGACCGTAGATCGACCTACGGTCCGTCAATCCCCTCCGTGGCTCCATACTTAGAATCTTCAAAAATCAGGTACTGGAACCCTCGCAGTATCACTCTACGGATCAACAGTACGGTCCGTAGATCAGTCTACGGACCGTCAATGGGCGTCGTGGTTCCACACTTGGTCAGATTTCCTTGATTTATCCTCACTATCATGCCTGCTGATCTACGGTCATAACCTACGGACCGTGGATGGATCTACGGTCCGTAGATCACCTCCGTGGATGCCCTTTTTCTGCAATTCCTTCAGCTGTCTCTACACATCCGCACCTGAACGTCTTTCCTGCAAAACATAGTAAAAACACCTCAAAACCAATATAAAAAGGCCTTAGACACACACAACTAGTAAGTGAAACGTATTAGAAATACCGTAAACTCACGGTATATCAAGGACCAAGGAGGTGGCTTCAGTTAAAGTATTGTGGAGAAACAAGAATAGAGAAGAGGTGACCTGGGAAGCTGAGGATGGCATGAGGTCCAAATATCCTCACTTGTTTCATACCCCAGGGTGATAGAATATCAGTTTATATTAGTGAAGTAAGGTAAGATATCTATCTAATTCTTTATATTATTGCTTATTATTATGGTTGTTGTCGTTGTATTTTTGCTCGCACTATTATTTCAGAGCTATAGTGCTTAGCTATTTATATCGTCCTGTGAGACACCTAAGTTAGAATTTCTGCATTTCAGGTTCCTGGATAGTCACATTTACAAAGGATACTTTGCCTAAACTTTGGCAACTCCTAAGGACATAACCGTGTGACTCAGATTGTTCATTCGAGGACGAATGTTTCTAAGGGGGGAAGGATGTAACACCCCAACTTTTTGAAACGTCTAAATTAACTCGTACCTTCGTGGAAAGACAAAGAGGGTGAGTAATAAATTATGAACGATGTGGTATGTCATAATATAAGAATTCAAGAGTTGTACCTCAAGTTTTAAAGTAAGGTAAGTCAAAATATAAAAGTTGGCGAAAGTTATCGTAAGTCCCTTTTTAAAGATTTATCTAAAATTTGGGTCAAATGACTTGGAAGTTTTCTCCCAATCTATAAAGATTTATGGATCCCACAAACCATTAAATCTAAGGTCTACGAGTCTAGTTTCCACCACTTCAAACAGTTCGTTCAAACGACTTCACAATAGAGAGATATTCGTGTTTTTGCGAGACTACGCAAGCAGGTGCATGAGGTGGGTCCCCTAGGTCAGTGGAAGCTTATAAGATAGCATCTTCTTCATTTTTCTTCATTCCAACTCGTAAGAAACCCACAAAAATTAAAGAATTACTCCTCAAATCATCCTTGTGTGTTCATGATCTCTTCTTGGCTCCTTATCGAAAATTGCCCTACGTCGCGAGCTCGTCATTTTGGTACAATTTGTACAATGAATTGAGCAGTGTAGCTACGTGGAAGTTGTGGCAACAGGTTTTTTTTTCCAGTGGATTGATTTTATTCAAGTGTTCTGGAGTGTAAAGAAACATAGGAATTACCTTTTATCAGTTTATAGATACCTTAGGTCTTGGATAGTAATTTACAATAGGTATCCGTATTGATTGTCGAATTGTCGTAGTAATTTTTATCCTTAATTACTGATTGATTTTACCTTTTCTTTAGTGTTGTAGTGGTGCGTACAGAGGTATTTTCAGCATAAGTTATAAAGGAAAGGTATGTTAAGGCTATTCCCTTCGTTCGACATGTTTCCTTAAAGCTTGGGAGTGATATAATAGGGTAGTTAATGTTGGTGATCTTGTAGATGTAATTGTGAGTGGTTGACTGATTGAGTGGTTACAAACTCTCATTTTTAGGACTCATAATCTGTTAAGAATGACCCTGAGTTAGGAACAACTTCGAGACTATTCATATATATTGTTTATAGCAAAATTGCTCGCCTTCAGCCTATTCAATTGTTTGTTGCCACCTTTGGGGCTATTGTGGTTAGTTGTTGAGCTATGAACTGCCTATGGGGCTATGATGTTGTCTAATATGACTATGTTACTGCCAAAGAGGGCTATATGTTGCCCACGGGGAAATATTGATGCCGAAGAGTGTTTTGTGTTTCCTACGGGGCTATTTTGACGCCAAAGAGGGCTATGCGTTACCCACAGGGATATATTGATGCAAAAGAGGGCTATGTGCATCCCACAAAGCTATGATGTTGTCTAAGAGGGCTATGCGCTGCATACTGGGCTATATCATTGCCAAAAAGGGGTACGTGACTTATTACAAAGACAAGGGGCTACCGATAAGGGTATGTAGATTGATTTGGCACCTTCTGGGCTTATTGGGGCCTAGGTAGGTGGTATGTTGTTTGTACCTGCTGAGCTTATGGGGGCTTGGTTAGGTTGTTCTTTGATCATTTTTGTATTTATAGATTATGTAGTGGGTTAGCATGCTTATCTAAATTTTGATTTCCTTACCTGATTGCTTTGCGTATATTATGATATTTGCTCATTTAGTCTATAGCCTTTCATACTCTGTACATTATTCTGTACTGACGCCCCATTTCCTGGGGGCGCTACATTGATGCATGCAAGTCGCGACAGACGACCCAGTAGACCTCCTCAGCAGCAGGATTGACTTTTATCTGGTTGGCGAGCCACTTTCCTACGGAGCTGCCAGAGTTAGGACGTTTGTTAGCTTATGTTGTATAAATTTTTATGGGTAGGCTGGGGCCTTGTCCCGCCAAACTTTACTACTCTTAGAGGCTTGCAGACTAGTGTGTGGGGTGTACAGCTACGTTATGGCCATGCTGGCCAAGTTTTGTTGGTTTTCTGAAGCTTGTGAGCTGTTTTATGTATTGTATTGATATATTCCTACTTTCAGTTTTTGTATAGAGATCATCGTGGCCTCGACGGCCCAATCAGGACTTCTGTGTTAGTTGGCTATTTCTTTAGATGAACTCTTGGGAGTAGCTGTTTCTTTTATAGATCTGTTGACAGGGGCCTTGCCGGCCGAGGGTTTAGTTTTAAGCCGAGATATACTTGTTTGTTTTTTTTATTGCGTGTGTCTGTCATGCGCTAGTATCAAATGGTTCAGCAGGGTCGGGTCGGTCCTGAGTACTTGTAGCATTAGGAGCCAGTTGCACCCCTTCAATTGGGAGCATGGCAATCGACCGTGGATCAAAAGTAGGAATTAAGTTTGCAACCTTAACCCATAAATTAACCCTATGCTAATTAGCCCAAATTTATGTATGAACAATAGAAAAACATAGCATAACACAATACCCACTACATTTAATCAACACCCAACCCCATAATTGTACCCCTATATCTTGGGTTTTAGCCACCCATCACAAAAAACAAAGAAAATATACTTTCCATGAAAGAAGCCATGGGTAACATGAAAATATGCAATTATAAGTAAACCCACTTTGGATCCAACTTCAATTTGTTTAATTCAAGAGCAAAGTTGGAAAATCCTAAAACCTAGAAAGTGTTCTTCACAAAGGACAAGTATTTTCTCTGAAAAAAATTGTTCTTTGTCTGCTCATTCTCATGGAGTGTCATCTGCCTCTACTCGATGTTGCCTTGCCTGTGACTCAAGTGTTCTAGCCTTTCAAACGTATCCTTCTGAGCAGCAACTACATAAGCAATGGTAGGTGGAGGAACACCCATAGATGTGGGAGCTCCATATGAGCCAGAAGGAATGCTCTCCATCATCTCTCGGACCTCATGGATCTGGGAAGAGGGTGCCTCATGGTAGCTGGCCCATAATTAAGAGGCACTGTAGATGTGGAAGCACCGGACACTGTTTCAGAGAACTAGTCAAACTCAGGGTCTTCTACATCAATCTTTCTCTTCTTGCTCATATCTCCTAGTCTCCCCATTTTTAAGGGATGAATCTCTTTAACTGGTTTCTTTTCCTCATCTGTAGAGCGTTTTATCACCCAACATCATAATACAAGCTGGTAATAAGATATGGGAATAGGATACTCTTTGGCTCTACCAAAGCCACTCAACAATATGGTCCACGATCAATCTACCAACATCAATCTCCATTCCATCCATAACAACATCAATAAGCACAACCCTGTCTAACGAGCACAAATAATAGAAGCCAAGACTTCATCTAGGGTGTGAACCCATGAGAATCAACCCCTCGGTTCGATGTAAGCCAGTCCGGAGGCTCACCAGCATACAGTTTTGTCAAAAAGCCACTAGTTGCCCAACTCTCTATACCTGTTTCTGAATCCATCATTATTAGCATCCGGGAGTCCATATAGGGAATTATTGTCACACAAAAGTAGACTTGAACACCTCAGACTGTGGTAACCACCACTCCACCAAATTTGGTCTCAAGGGCATTGGGATAAAACTCTACCACGAGCGTGTGATTACCCTTGATAGACTCATCAGCAATGCATATCCAACCTCTAGAAATCAACCAGCCATAGAAGTCCATTACCCCTCTTTGAGATTGTCCAAGCTATGTCTTTCTCATATTTCTAGACACATTTTGCCAATCGGAACCTGCTCTTATCGTAATACTTTTCCTCCTCAATTTCTAGAGCCATTTATTGATCATTTGGATTGGTTTCAGAATCAATTTTTAACTCAAAGCACCTACAAATAAATCCAACATGTTAAAAGCTCTTGAAGACACTTAAAACAATGTATTAGGAAGTATTCAAGCAATAGAAATCATCAAAAAAAGTCTTGAGTTAAGCTATACGAAGCTACTGTATTTATTTGCCATCACTGTCTCCTCTACGTTTTTTAAGGAGGGCCGTGTTCGTGGCTCCATGAGAATCACAACTCCGCATTCGCACACTGATGGCACATTCGTGGAGAATCTTGGATCAGATTCCTCCATGTTTGCGGACCCTAGGGTACATTCATAGAGAATCTTGGAGAAGATTCCTCAGCTCTCGCGATTCCTAAGGCACATTCACGGAGTTGTCTTCCCTAGAATTCAAAGATTTGGCTTAGGAATTTCGACGAATAGGTAAAGGGAAGCATTTTAGGCATAATTTTCACATAATTCACGCCCTCAATTGCAGCCAAAACACTAACTTAGTTAGTAGCCATCATGAACAACCACAAATGAACACAACAACCCTACAATTTCAAAAACTAAGCATAATTTAATCACAACTCAACAAGACCATATCAATCACTTACCAATGCTGGAAATCAATAGAAGAGGGGAAAAATACATACCTTAGATGCTGACTCCACAAACAAAGCTTAAAGACTTGAGGGAAGAGAGATGAGATGGGAATTTAGAAAGAGAAATAGAGAATTTTGGATCTTTGAAATGAAGAATCTTCCCCACTTACGCCAACTTCATGACCTTTCATTACCTAGAAATGTTTGGTTGTTCGCCTTCACCTTCGCGGGACTTTGGCACGTTCGCAGTGTTTTACCTGTTGGTGATCCATGTTCGTGGAAGAAATAAAACCATTTTTGATAACGTTCAAACTACTCTCTAAAACAAATTCATAGAGTAACGGTAGTTGTCAATAAAAATATTCAACTAATAGTTGGGGTCGAATCCCACAAAGAGTGATATAGTGCAAGGAATTATATCAAGAAATTGAGAATGTAAATCAATTTATGTGTAGCAGGTAAGGAACATGGGTGGACGGTTCCACCAAATTTACGAAAAAGGTTTTGGTATCAATAGCCGCCAATATAATAAAATTTCATAAATTCAAGAAATTAACAAGTAATCTATGGGTGCTAGGATTCGAAATCGATGTCACATAGGGGTAATTGTGTTGCTCAATAGTGCTAAACATTCATGGATAGGCTGGATCATCTTCAATGACACTAATCTTCTTTCAACCTCATAGTATCAACTTATAAAATCTCATTCTGGTCTCATTTATGTGCATAATGAAACAACCCATTACATTACAGTATACTCTCTTATGAACAGTATTAGGGCAAATAAATCCGACTCATAATCTCTTTTTCAGCAAACTACATACATCAAACCTAATTTCATGTATCAAACTAATTACCCACTCCAATTAATCTCTTTTGAGCTTATATCGGAGATCGGAAGTGGGATTAAGTTTGCAACCTTAACCCATAAGTTAACCTCATGCTAATTAGACCAAATCCATGGATGAACAACAATAAAATAGAGAAAAACACACTACCCACTACCTTAAATCAATGCTCAACCCCGTAATTGCACCCTTAAACTTTTGGTTTTAGCCACCCATCACAAAGTGTAAAGCAGTTATACCTATTATGATAGCATCCGTGGGTGAAATGAAATAAAGCAATTATAAGCAACACATACTTTGATTTCAACTTCCAATTGTCAATTTCAGAAATAAAGTTGAAAATACCAAAACTAAAGATGTTCTCCACAAGGTAAAATGTTTCTCACTCTAAAACTCTAAAGAAAAAGTTTTAAGACTAGTCTCCAGAAAAAGATTTGACACACTTCTTACTCTCTCCTTTGGTCTATATATAGTTCCCAAAAGTCACTGCATGACTACTTTAGAGACGTTAGTCAGGCTCGCCAAGTAGATTCAGTTAATCGTCATTTTCTTCTTAGCTCACCTCTCTCTTGCTTTAGGCTTCAGGTATTTGAACCTCAGTCGGCGAGCTCATTTGAGTTTGCCTTCCACATTCAGTGAATCACTAAGTACCACCTTTATTCGCTTTTTAAGCATTTATTTTTCTTCCAAGTAATGTCACATTTAGCAATGGTCATCAAGTTCTCCCTTTGTTGTCCGCAAGTGTTGAACATAGTCACTTTGGGCGAGGTCATGCCAATTAGTTGATCCGCCCTTCTTGTTAGGCGATCAACAGTGTGGAGTTTACACTTCTTTCTATGTTTTTGGTCTTTCTTTCAAGTATTCAATTGCCTTGTTCCTAGCCTTTATAGCTGCAAATCATCAAAATTTCATTAGAATACGCATAATTAGGCATTGAGAAAAGTAATTGTTGAGCTAAATAAAGCCTCAAATGACTGTAAATCTACGACTCATCAACACCTCGCGCAACCTTAACAATAGCACTGCCCTTGAAGTTCCGACGGACGTCTACTTCACATGGTGGATCGTGCAAAATATGTAGTGCCTAGTAAAATAGGCATAACTTTTAGCACAAAGCTTGGATTGACGAATGGATGAATGCATTGGAAAGAAGGCATCATGACCTTCCGTTTTCTTGGTATTAGGCCAAAAACACTCTTCATACACTAGTAGTCCCTTATGACCCTTGTTCAGATCCAATATCCTTTACACACTTATTATTAAACATTTACACCAAGTCAAACTTAGACTTGTTGGGTTCGGATCGATACTCATATGGAGGATGGTTATACCTTTAATTAAAATTTTCAAGGTATTATAATTTTCAAAAAAAAATGCATTCGATGAAAAATGGTTCAATATGATTTTTGATTTATCATACTAAGGATAAATAAGTTTTTATTTCGCAGAAAAATAGTTTCGGGCAAAGTATATCTGCCTTAAAACTTATACAAAATAGTATTTCAAATATATGTCTGTAGGTCACTAATATAAATTCCCTAAGGCAATGCTTGTAGGCCATCAACTAATTAAGGTTTGATGTGACATAACAAAATAAAGTAAAACATAACAGATTCCCCTTCTCTCAGCTAAGTTCCAACTTAGGTTCCACATCATCAATTCAATCATCTAACTCTTCAATCCATAAAATCTTTTTGTGATAAGTCACTACCCAATTCAAATCTACAAGAATAATCATAATCTACCTCGAAGTACAACAAAATGCACCACAACTCCCCTCGTGATTTCTTTCCCTTTTGGAACATTCTTTGAAATCTCTCACTCTGTCAAAGTCTTGCTATTAATGAGAATACGAATCCACCTATATCTATATTGAAATACAAATGTCCAACGAAAATATTGGGTCAAAATGTGTACCCCGGAAGAAGTGATATAGAATGCAACAATACCAGTAAGATGAGTGTTCAGTCAGTCAGTTTATTAATTTTATAAATTGAATTGTCCAGTTGTAGCTCCAAAACTTGGGTATTAAAACTGCTTCTATATTTTTTCAGTAACGATGTCAAAATAGAGTTTGAATCGACCCTCAAATCACTAAATTGTGATTTCTGAACTTAAGAGAAAAATCCCTAAATTACATTTTGCATACGCGATTTAAAGAAAAAATACCTAACAAAAAAAGGGGGAAATACCAAATAAAAAGTTAGAAAATTACCTTTGTAAATAAATATCTCCTACCTTCTTATTTTTTCCATATCTTTCATATTTTTCAGACAATGTTGTAGCTATTATCATACTTTGATGCACTGTGAGGCTTGTATTAGTGACACCAGGTTTTAGGAGGACTTTTAATAGATTTTCTCCACTTCTTTTGAGTTTTTACGAAAAAAGATCGTGTTACAACTTATATTTGTTTTAAATTTTACTTATGCATGTTTTACTCATCTTTTTGTAAGTGTTACCGGGTTGGCAGAACTATGGGTTGGCGTTGAGATAGATTTCATCACTTCTCCAATTTTCATGTCGTGCCATTAGTTTAGTTAATGATTAAACATAAGTTCTATGGAATGATAATCAATAATCTTATCACTAAATTACTAGTACGATCACATATACATGCATTGGTGTTTGATTTAAACAAGGGTCTATGACAATTCTTTCTTATTTCTCAACCAGAAACAAGTAAAGAGGACTCTTTTGAAGCATACCATCGGGATACACAACAAATAAGTAGAATTCTAAAAAACAAAGCAAGCAATTATAGAATATATAAATCATCACATTTTGTCTTATTAAAATTCATCAAAAGAACATCCTACAAAATAGAAGTTCTAAACCAACTTTTCTTACGAACTAGGTGGTGGAATAATGCAACAACAATGCTTATTATTACACCCACAACTTTTGTAGCCAATAGATTTACAAAAGGTTGTGCAATCTGCTGCAGTACTGCATCCTTGAGGAACTTCTGCATACCTTCCAATCACACTTTGTTGTTTTTCCATTTCTACACATTTGCCCATATGGCAGAAATTGGAAAGAATTAGGAACAATAAAAGCACACTAGCCAAGAAAGCCTTTGTCATTTCAAGAGTAAATGTAAAGTGTGTAGATCCTTTCTGTTCAGAAATAAAATAATAAGGCCTAAGTAAGTTCCACATGACTATATATACTAGTGAAGCATAATATATGTATAGAAAATAACTAACTATATTTCCAAATGTATAAAATACATGGTTGTCTTTAAAATCTTGGAAATATATTTATTCCTAAAATAATATTAATTATCATACCTAATTAGGAGAATCAAATTAGTCAAAGCAATATATATGAAAAGTAAAAACTATATTGTTGACTTTAAAATCTGAATGGTAGTCTTATTTTTTATTTTTGGAAAGTTATTTATGCATGGAATAATATTTATAATTACACCTATTTAAGAGAATCTGATTATCATATTCTTAGTATGGTCAGATACACATAAAGTGTTTCGGGTGCTCAACCACACAGTGACTCGGTCAGAACCTAGATATCCTTAGATAGAAATATTATAAAATAGGGATTGAATCGCTGAATAGAACCCATAAACCAAAATTTTGTGTGGGTGTTTTGTTTGAGAGTCGAAGTTAAAGTGGCATTGCTTTTAAAGTGGTCACATGTTTGATCCTCATGTGACACAAAATGTTTAAGACATTCATTTTATTTTTCTATTTTTTCCTTTCCTTAGTTTCTCGATTTTTCTTCAAGTTTGTTGATTTTTCCTTCTTTTGCTCCAATGCATATTTTTATATTACTTCCCCGCCCTATTTTTATATCTTTTTTTTTTCGTTTTTAGGTTCTCTGTTTATATTTTTCCATTAAATATATTTTATTGATGTTTTCCAAATATTATGCTCTTACATTTTATGATAGGTAGCAATTTTACGTTGAAGGGAGCTCTGCACCCATTAACACAAAATTTTGGATCCACCACTATATGCTAATATATGTATATTGTTGTAACTTCCTCAAAATTATTTTGTACCATATATTAAATTGGTTATTAAACATCCTCTTACGCTCTTTTATTGTAAATCCTATTTTTTGTTGAAAGAAATTATACTAATTCACAATAACTAAAGATTCACAAGTTGACTTACGACATGATATTTAATGGTTCTCTCAACAAATGGCGTTGTCACGAGCCAAAATCCTGAGGCATGATGACACTCACCATAACCCACCAGTAGTAATCCTACCTGTAGCCCAGAATGACTAATAACAGACATACTACGTAGAAACAACAATCAACAAGTGAAAAAGAAATAATTTAAAGAACACATCAATATATATATATATATATATATATATATATATATTCAACAAAAATGAGAATCAATCCCAAAACCTGGTAGTCATATGTACATATTTACTACAAAGAGTACAAGTCCCAAAGGTTGATCAAAATATAAAGACTAGTCTCAAAAGCAAAAGAATAGCCAAAAATAAAACAAAACTAGACAAGCATGAACCAAAATTAATGAAAAGCAGGAACAAACCAAACTAGAGGCCACAA
>JAJOOD010006757.1:0-106463 GCA_029582525.1 Solanum tacnaense
CCCCCCCCCCCCCCACGGCCCAAGGTCCAGGCGAAAATGGGCCAAAAGGCTCACCAAATTTGGGAATTTTGGGCAAAAGGCCCACATTCTAACTTACTTATTTTACTCTTATTATTTGTATTAATCCTAATCTTTTATTTAACTTTAAATAACTAAATTAAATTCCCGAAGATGAACTATATTCTTTATCTTAGTTTATTTTAATAAAATTCATTTTTTATCAATCTTATAATTTTATTGAATAACTTTAGTCAAAACTTTTATTTATTCTTCAATTAGTTTAAAATAGTTTTTATACCTTAATTAATCAAATTGTTTTAAATTATTATTTTAAAATGATTCAAATCATTTCTAATTAATCTAGCTTTTGTCAAGATCCTACTCATTTGCAATTTAATTCAAATATTTCAATTAGTATCCTCTTTTCTTAAAATTAAAAATTATTATTTTTGTTTAACTATTTTCTCAAATTAATCATTTTTCTAAAAAGTAGTCAAAATATATATAATCTAAGTCGTAGGATAACCGCGTGTTAGCGGGCGCTTCAAATGCCTTAAAAACCTTCTTGAAGCGTAAATAAGAATCTCTTACCCATTTTCTCTAAATTTTTAAAAACTTAATCAGTTAAAGTCTTTTTAAATTAAGTTTTCTTAATTTCTTTAAAAAATAAAGTGGTGACTCTTTTCTAAGTATTTTTCTCAAATTGTTTTATACTTAGAACATTTCAAAAAGTGATTTTTCTTAAAGGTTTGTAAAATTGCGGCATAACAGAAATGATGACTCTGTTGGGGATTTAATAGGTTCTAACCATAACAGACTTAGGTTAATTATTAAGGTTTTTAGCATATGCTTACTTGCTTGCTTTATTTTACATGCGTAATGCTTTAATTTTCATGCTTATGTGATATAAACTGCTTATTAATTATTGTTTATTTAAAATATTTATTTGTTACTGCTTTATATAAATTGTATATTTGTTACTGCTTAATAAACTGTCATTCTATTCATACTTCCTCCAATTCTGGAAAATTCACACAATCACACGTACACGCGAGGTGTGTTTTGCGCACCCGCAAATTTCTTTCAAAATCCCAAAAATTAGGAGACTTGGCATATGCGCGGGGTGTCTGGATCTTTTTCTGTGTGACCGCGTAGCCTTCTCACTCGAGTTGTCCACTCGGGAACCTTGTGTCTAGTAAATCCATTCTTAGTTAACTAGCGTAGAGAGAAACCAAATCCCTCAATTTGGCGCAATGAACTAAGACGACCCAACACCCAAGGCGTGTTGGGTCCCATTAGAAAGACCACATGAGTCCAAACCTGCCCACAGCCGAAACAGACGTTCATACTTATTTGTTTTAAATTTTAAGGATATATACGTTGTTTGAAAAATCATTGTTCCCTAGGTTAAGAGGTAGATTATAGCTTATTCTAGTTGAAGAAATAGTTTACAAGCTACTACTTCATCTAAAGGCATTGGCACCCGAAGACGACAAGAAGGTCAAGAGCGAAAAACCTTCCATGGAGGCATAGTTTAGGATTGACCTGCGTGGGAGTGATTATTGTATCCCTTTTCCCTATTATGTATCCCCATTTAGTTTATTCATATAGTTTGTATAAATTTGGGTTTTGGGACAATAAGATGTTTCAAATAACGTTATACATCATTCGAATCGTTAGGCCTACCCTTGGCATAAAAGGGTCATATATCTATTTAGAACGCGTAATATTTGTTTATATGTTATAACTGTTTGTGTGAATATGGTGCTTTATTTGGAGATATTCTAGCTTTAGATATGTTAGAACCCCGAAGCATAAATACCAAGTCACTATCAAAAGTGCGTCCAAATACTCTTCAAGTCTTTAGTTTCCCAAACAATTAAAAAATCAGAAATCAAACTTCCCTTTTAAATCCTAACTATTACTCTCTCATCTCGAAAAAGGAAAAAGATGAATTTTTCATCTCAAATCAAAAAGAGATTTAAGCCGGTCGAACTATGCAGGACCTGAATTCTCTTTTGTGAGATACGTAGGCAGCCTTTGAAGGTTCGGTCCCCATTTTTGAGAAATTCTATCTTGTCCAACTCTTGCAATTATATTGGAATTTCATCTCAATCGAAAATTAGAAGTATGTCAATGAAAGATGCAACCGACTTTGTCTCGACTCGTGTCGACTTTTCTGATTCACTAATCCCAAAATCAAATAGACAAATTCCTGTCTCAGTTTTCTATATCCGTGGGCTCGTGTATCTTCAAGTGGAGCAACTCTTATGTTTTCGTGATCATGTGTGATATTTTGTATAACTTATTACCTACACAAACTAACACATTTACCTTCTGAGTTATTTTTCTTTTTAAGGTACTCAAAATTGATTTGTGTTGAGAAATTGGTTGAACATTCAAAGTTCTCAAAGATTCCTTCCCCAATTGAAATTTGTTGAAAGGAAAAAGATAATGACCCAGAATAGTGAGAATATTGGCTTGACTAAAGTTGCAATAGTTCAGCCCCCTGCCGTTGAACAAGATGAGTTAATTGCACAGCTGATGCAACAGATTGCTGCATTGAGGGTTGAGCTCCAAAAAAAACAAGATTTGTCAATTTTGACTATCGATGTCAACACTCTAGGTGATGGAAGGCTTCCACTCCATTTTCCTCCTCGGAATTCAAACTCGGAACATGTCCAGAATAACCCACCCTCCAACCCTGCTCAAAATCCCTCAACTAGCAACTTAACTACCCCAAATTTTCATCAGACCAACACTTCATACCAAGCACCATCTTCTCTTCAAAGACTGATTCCCAACCCTTAAGTTTTCCCTCCCTTTCAAAACCAAAACGCAAATAACTCTCAAATATTTCCTCCATTTCAAAGCTTAAATGTCAGCAATCTTCAAACATCCCCTTTCACGTACCAGACCCTTGCAAAAGGCACTTAAAATCCTCCAAACGCTAAAACCCTACCTCCAAAAGTAACTTTTGATATTCCAGGCCACACCGAACCACACCTTCACTATACTAGTTGTTCTGAACTTGACCACTACGAAGAGAAGGAGAAGGAGTGGAAGGCCAAAGAGGAACTGACTAAGCAGATCATGAGGGAAGGGATTGTGGAAACAATAAAAGAACTTAATTACTCTTCAGATATTGTGGGGTTGAACTATGAAAATTTATGCATTCATCCAGATTTGGACCTTTCAGAAGGGTTCAAAGTGCCAAAGTTCGTCACTTTTAATGGAACTGGAAATCCTTTAACACATCTGAGAGTTTATTGTGATCAACTCGTGGGAGTTGGTAAAAATAAAGCATTGTTGATGCGTCTCTTCAGTCGAAGTCTAAATGGAGAAGCTCTGGAGTGGCTTACATCACAAGAACTAAAACAATGGACGAGTTGTAATGCACTCACAAAGGATTTCACTGAAAGATTTGGACATAACATAGAAGTTTCCCCATATCGCTACTACTTGGAGAAGATCAAACAGAGGTCTACGAAAAATAATCGGGAGTATGCTCTTCGTTGGAGAAAAGAGGTCGTAAGAGTTCAACCTCCCTTGTCTAAACGTGAGATCACTGAAATGTTTATTCGAACTCAAAAGTCCGAGTACTATGAAAGAATGTTGTGCATGATGGGACAAAAATTTGTTGAGATTGTCAAGGTGGGAGAAGCTTTGGAAGATGGTTTCAAGACTGGAAAGGTCACAAACCTTATTGCATTGCGAGCTAATGACAAAGCTATCAGAATTAGTGATATGAATATGTCAAAAGGAAAAGAAGAAGAGGTATCTATGGTCACGGCTACCCATATGCGGTAAGTTCCACAAAAGAAATATCGAAACCATAATGTCAATCAGAATCGATTACCTCATCCAAACTTTGGGAAAACTCCTAAAGTATTTACACCACTAAGGGAATCTCAAACTCAATTTTATGAAAGGTTGAAAGCAATGTGTATGCTCCATCCTATAGAAGGAAAACCAGCCAATCCTTTGGGAAAATTTTACAGGGCTGACCACATATGTGCTTATCATTCAGGAGCTGTTGGACACGACACTGAGAGTTGTTCAACCCTTAAGCACAAAATTCAAAACATGATCAACAACAATTTAATCAATATCGATTAAGCCTCCCTAAATGATAACTTATTGGATGTTAAAGAGTACGTACAAGACATTTCTAAACAGAGTCATTTGAAGATATTCATCATCAAAGGTTGAAAAGAAGTATGCTCAACGTCTGCCACAATTCTACATATGAAGTTATTGTTTCTTTCTTTTATAAATGCACATTTTATCGTATCATTTCCTTGTATTTGAACTATGTTCGACCTGAATTATCAAGAATGAGATACGTAGGTGACCTATGTCGGCCTCGGTCGTTTTCTTACCAAAATTTCCTACTTTGTTAATCCCCGAGAGGGGGAACTACGTTTGACCTGATTTCTGCCTCAACGGGATATGTAGGTGCCACAACCACTCGGTCATATTCCCCGTAAGATTTCTATTTCTCCTTATAATGGAAATTGGGACAAATTTTTGAGAGGATCTCAAAAATCATTCGAAGATAGCCTTCTTTAACAAGTCAAGACATATGATCAAAATGCAATTGGGTTAGTTTTTGAGTGGATCTCAGAAACTTCAGCAAGATCAAATTTTCTAGAAAATCAAGTTTGCAACTGGAACAGAATTTTTGAGATCATCTAAAAAAAAATCCACAAAAATGTCATTGGTTAAATGACTTATACTTATGATTATTGAAGCAAACTGGGACAGAATTTTGAGGAGGGACCTCAAAATCCAGAATCAGCAACCTCAGAATTAACAAAGGAAGTTACAAGAGTTTTTCCATATTTTAGACTGGGACAGAATTTTTGAGGAGGGTCCTCAAAAATTCCATCAAGACTATCTTACAAAGGACGGACGAGCGTGTAAGCCAATTGCATGAAGGAGCACAAAGACAAGACCAACACAAATAAGTTTTTCAAACTAAGAATTTTTCTTTGGATGTAGGAACATCGAAGTCACAAAATAGCAATGTAAAGCTGTCAAGTGTGACAAAAGGCGTCATTTACACCTATCGTGGCCTCATCAACATAACCTAGAAAACATTTCATCTCATTTCATCTTCATTTCATTATGTTGCCTCAAGTGATTTATAAACAATATCTTTTTATTTTCCCGGAATATTGAAGACAAACGCTAATAGATTATTTCAAAGTTTTAAGAAACAACGTGTTGGAGGATCGTTAGTGACGAGTCACGATCAAAGTCACAATTAGGCTCACCACAACCTGATCTTGATAAGCCAAATTACTTAATATAGCGTTTATCCTTAATTTGTTTCTTCACTTCATCGTCGATACTAATGTTTGGTGTTAAGCTTTGTAGGTGATAGTATGATAAAGTCAGGATCACCTATGAAATCGACATAAAATCTGAAGATGATAAAAAACGACATAATATTAGAAGTGTTGCAAGGGAAAATCACCGAGTCCATCGCATCAGAAAAGATGTTAGAGATCGCAATATCCTCGCAAGTTTTCGATAACGATCGAAGATGTTAGCAACAAACTCAAATTTTATTGAGGTTGTCAAGAAAGACGGGATGGACTTTAATCTTTGTGTGAAATAATTAAGTCATTCACCTCGATAATTTTGTCTTTTAAAGAGAGAATCGTAGTCGCGATGTGCATCTACGTCGATATAATTTTTTTAAGTATGATTGGCATGCAGCAATTTAGGCATACGTGTTTCTTGACAATGTCAGGGTCAAGATTTCAAAATTTGTTGGGTATCCACCCCATAAGTGGTACGTATATCTGTTTGTCCATTTCAGGTTCCTATTTTGAACTATGTTAGACTATTATCGAGCATCTACCTCGTTAAAGTTGGAATATTATCGAGCCTCCACCTCGTTATAGTTGGAATATTATCGAGCATCCACCTCGTTACAGTTGGAATATTATCGATCCATCCACCTCTTTACAATTGGAATATTATCGAGCCATCCACCTCGGTACAGTTGGAATATTATTAAGCCATCCACCTCGTTAAAGTTGGAATATTATCGAGTATCCACCTCATTACAGTTGCAATATTATCGAGCCTCCACCTCGTTACAGTTGGAATATTATCGAGCATCCATCCCGTTACAGTTGGAATATTATCGAGTATCCACCTCGTTACAGTTGGAATATTATCGAGTATCCACCTCGTTACAGTTGGAATATTATCGAGCCATCCACCTTGTTACTGTTGGAATATTATTGAGTCATCCACGTCATTACAGTTGGAATATAATCAAGCATCCACCTCATTACAGTCGGAATATTATCGAGCCTCTACCTCGTTACAGTTGGAATATTATCGAGCATCCACCTCGTTACAGTTGGAATATTATCGAGCCATCTACTTCGTTACAGTTAAATTATTATCAAGTCATCCACCTCATTACAGTTGGATCATTATCAAGCCATATGGCTTGTTGTAGAGATCACCAGAGTTTGCAATGCACAAAGCAAACAATTACATCTCCAAATCCTTAACAAATCATGAGTTGTAATGCGCATACGATTTTCAAGAAAACATCATTTGTATTTTTCAAGGGAGAATTATCTTCATGCATCGCAAGAAAATCAACATAGGCTGCATAATTTTCATTGCAAGAACAACATCAAGAGAATCATCAACAATGATATCAAGAGAACTATCAACATATTACATCAGCCTATTTTATTACTTCAACATCAAAAGAAGAGTACATGGAAGATTATATTACAACTATCAAATACGAGCTTTATTTGCTTTACGTCAAACTGGAGGAAGCTGACGTCAAATGTCCAAGGAGAGCAATTAGTGACAACACGGTAGAAGACATTATCTCCTATTTGAATTACATTTTTATGCTAATGAGTTTTATCTCAGTCTTTGTCAAGAGCATCCGAAAGGATGAATTCGCAAAACAAACCACAGGTGCGGACAACATCAAAAAGGATGCAGCACAACGTGGAACTTTTTCTTAGCAGCGAACTGGGACATAGTCTGAAGAGGAGTATCAAACTCTTAAGATGCGAGCAGAGGAGTGACTTCCACCACAATCAAACCACACCCCTATCGGAAGGCATTTTCACCGGGAGCAAATTTCCAATCCGACTGACAATGCACCAAGAGCTTTGGAAATTATGTCCATGTAAGTTCTTACTTATGAATGTGAAGAGATCCACATTCATGGCTAAGGGGTTGCAAGCCTTTTTTTCATACTCGACTCATCTGTCACTCTTCCAGAACCAAAGGTTGTCTTGCATAATGGATTTCCTTTTCAACTGATTGAGTCGAACTACAAATAGCCTGATTCCTAAGGTCTAAGGATATATAGGCGGGCTCAATGTTGAAAACTCCGGTGTATTTCAACATCCTCTCTCAAATCTTATTCTCGAGCATTTCGGTCTCTTCATAATTTGATACCGGGATAGCTTTCAAATCTTTCACAATCGTGCGTCAAATCAAGCGTATCAAACTACAAGTGGCCTAAATTCTCATATAGCCTGAGATATGTAGGAAACCCGATACCAGGGTTGGGCCATAATTCCTAAAGTCCGTATCAAAAATACCTTTCCGAAAGGATGAAGATGTGTTCGGTCAAAATTGGAATCGTCAATTTCGTTTGCCTCGAATTTATTTCATCAATCCAAGTCTAACAAGGGACAGTTGTTGACACCCAATTTTGACCCTCCTCGATAATAATTAATTTCTAAGCTTCTTAATTCTCAAATGATTTAGAATAATTAGCCTTATAAAATTCAAATATTTTTCAAGGTTATTTTAAATATTTTATTCGGTTTTTATAATTTTTAAGCGATAAATATGTTTCATAAAATTACGTATATATAATTAGTATATTTAGGAATATTCAAAAATCATCTCAAAAAGGATTTTTGCTTTAATTAAGTATTTGTTTGATTAGTTTAAGTTATGTTTATATTTTTGAGTAAATTTGTTTACAAGTAAATTAATTGTTTTATTTCGTTAAGTTTAAGAAACTCGTTAATTAATTTTGTTTAAATTCATCTTGATTAAGATTTGGCCGAATTTAACTAATTAGCTCAATTTGACTAAATTCCATTTGGCTACAATTTAAATTCAATTGGTCATTTGTTTAATTACTATTTTTCCAACATCTTAAACCCATCAAAAGACCAAGTTTTGGGCCCCTTTTTACCTTTTCTAGCAGCCCAAACCAAATTTGGGCCCATTTCCCATAAGACAAACCCATCAGCCCAATATTCCCTCTATTTCCCAGCCCACAAAAACCCATCAGCATTCCCAATTCCAGCAATACCAAAATGCGACCCCACTGCCCCAATATCATATTCTTCACGCGACAAAGCCAGAAATCCAGCGAGCAAATCACAACAACAATCACCTAACGTCCCCTTTTCCCCCCTTTTCATGGATTTCCCATCCCCTTCCACTATTGTCTTGAAAAAAATCAAAGGAATTCTAATTTGAAATGCAAAATTGCACCGTTTCCCCCCTAAATTAACCCCAAAATTCTTCTATATAAACCTCCATCTTCTTTAGTGTTGGGGGGGGGGGGTGTGAGAAAAATAGAGTTGGAAGAAGTGGGGAAAAAGATCTTAAGAGTAGAGAGGGATCGAAACTAAGAGAATTCATCTAAAAATAAGAGATAGTTTGGCTGATTCAGTACTTCTCAGTCGTGTTGGTGGAACCTCCTTGTAGCTAGCTCGTTCTCGTCTCAGAACGCTGCCTGGAAAAAAGGTGATTTCTTCTACTTTCCTTCTTGTTATTTACTCAATTTATTTTGTTGTTATTTAGAACTATGTGTAAAAGTATATACTTAGTAGTCAGTAATGGAGTTCTGTTAGCTTCTTTTTATGCATATTGCAATGAGGTTTAAATATTCTGCTCATTCCTTCACCTCATGGCACGATAGCATTTGGTTGGTTAGGCTTCAACATTTGCCGTGTACGTTTTGTACCTTAATGTATGGTCATTTGTTCTATTAAATAGTTTTCACGCATTTTTTTATGCTTGTATTACAGAAGGAAAAATGTTTTTCCTTATTCCTTTTAACAAATGAAAAAATAAACTAAAATAAATAAAAAATGGAGAGAATATATATATATAAATATATGAATGTCTTGGCAGTAGTAACTATCGCTAAGACAGTAATAATTTGGTTACTTCATCACATGAATTATGCTTTCAAGAAGGCATTTTGTTTAACTTAGATTTCAAATTACCAAGTGATTTCATATTCTTTCAAGCTTCTTTAATGGGTACAGGCATTGGATTGATATATATTGTTATTTGGAGTCAAAACTTATGGTGCTTTTCCTCTGCATCAGTGAACCCTTGCTGAACCACGTCCGAGAACCTTAAATAAATTTAGTTGTCTTGGATGACTCATTTGTGGAAATTTTATCCGTTTTAACTAGGATGGGTTATCTCATGTTTATCCGATTTAGACATTCCAATCTATTACTTTATGACTCTTTGGTTGATTAGAATGTTTATCTTAGCATGTCACTACTCCCTTTGTTCACTAGCAGTGGCCTAATCCATGTCTTAATCCTTAATCTTATTTGTCACGAAGAGTTATTATTTCACAAATACAAGTGCTAATCTTTCATTTTTGTTATCTTTGCATGTGATACCAATCCGAGTTCACTCTAGATTCCACTCTTGCATATCCTTGAGTCGTTTCGAGTCATCCTCATATTTGCGGTGAAAGAGAAGCTGAAACAGAGCCCGGAAAGTCCGTAAATGGGTTGTATACCTGTCATATACAACAATATACACTGGTATACATGGAGAATATTGATATACAAGTCCAAAAATTGAAATACAGGTGTTGGAAGTTGAAGTGGGTTGCATACATTCGGTATATAGCATAAGATACCAAAAATGGGCTAAAATACAACATGTATGCATAAGTATACACTCATTGTATATGCAGATTTTCAGGGGGCGAAAATGGGCCAAAGCTTATCCTTTGCACAACAGGTCCAGGCGAAAATGGGCCAAATTGACATTCAATTTTTCACACCCTCAATGATCTCTCTCTAATTGATTACTCCTAGTTATTCGTTGTTGTTAATAATTCACCCTATTTCCCCCATTTGACATTGACTGTCAACCCCTTGTCATTTACTTTATTTGTTGCGAAAATGTCTACATCTACAAACGATTAGACCACCATTTTACTTCTTAATTAAATTCTTTATCGTATCACTCCCTGTGGGATCGACCCCAACTCTTAGCTGAGTTTATACTTGTTAGCGACTGCCTACCCTTAGAATCATATGAAATGTAGTTGAGCGTTATTGCGCATCTAAGCCATTGACACTTTACCTTAAAAGCATCCTTTAGTCATAATTCATCACTTTCTTAAATAATGTACTTGAAATTAAATATAAGAATATTGTCTTGAAAATGATGCACTAAAAGTAAAATATACTTTCTTGAAACTCGTCTAAAATCATGCACTTTAAAATAAAGACAATAATACTTTCTTGAAATACTTCTCGAAAATAATGTACTTAAAACTAAATATACTTTCTTGAACTCTTTCTTGAAAGACTTTTTTAAAATCTTGAACATACTTTATTTGTAAAATTAATGCATATGAAATACTTCGATAAGATTTTTAAATAACTTTGATTAGAAAGGTGTCGATTGGAATAATAAGCATAAACCATGAATCAATAATCAATAATGACATGAATTATCATAGTTTTGATGATAAAATCAAGAATCAATAATAAGAACTAAAGAGAATTCAAAATAATATAATTTTGGGTAAAAACCCTACCTTTGATGTTATAAACATATATGTAGAAGTAGGGCATGAGGAAGAACAAAGTTCCCCACTTTAATAATCTTACATACCTTAAGCGCTTCGTGAATCTTGAAGAAGAATTGTCAAGAAATCTGTTCTTGAGATTCTTGAATTAGTTTCTTGAAAATCTTATGGCGAAGGGTTAAGATTTCTATTAATAATTCATGATTATGAGAATGCCATTTGCATTGGAAAGATTGAAATCCTTGAAGAAGAATCTTAAAAAGGATTTGAATGAATCTTGCTTGAAAGTTTTATGGTTGCTTTTCCTTAGATTTTTTTCTTAGGGTTTGAGGGAGGAGTTGAAAGATCGAAATATGATTGTTTAGGACTTTATAGAAGTTGAGAAAATCATTTTTGGGTTTTCCTAGGGGAATAAGAACAAGAAAATTACATTATTTAGAATTTTTCCCGCAGCTAAAATGGAACTGCATTGCATTATTTAGTAAAATGATGATAACTCTCTACTCCGAACTTGGAATGATGCAAAGTTGGTGGCGTTGGAAAGAAGACTCATAAGAATTTAATTTGATAGCTTATGAGCCACTTAACTCTTTATATTCTAAGGGATATTATCTCTTGAAGTTCAACCAAGGTAAAATCTTATACAAAAACTCAATTGATAAGGAAACTTACAACTCAACTTTGTGTTAGAGGACTCTTCTGACTTTAAATTATCTCCAAATCTTTTCCCACACTAAATATTTGACCTTAACACCTATTAAAAATTAAAAATCCCTCGGTATGACCCTATACATATATGAAGAATGATTCAGATCTTTGCTTAGAGATTTTTAGGGTGTTACATTAGATTAAAAAAGTAGAGACATGGACTATTGGAAATAATTTCTTTGTTGTACAAGGGTGGTTATAGCCATAAGTTCTTTTTGAGTTTCGTGAAGAGCTTGGGTTAAATATTACAGAGGAATGTTGTGACTTTTGTCTCTCATGAGCAAGAAGTTTTCCTTACTAAAATACTTATGTTTATTTACTTATTCTACAATTTACCTTCTTTCATAGTTACTCATGTAATATGGTTCTACGAATACTTAGGTGTCATCCAATTTAACTTTTAACATTAGAGTCAAATCATTCAATAAAGGATAAAATCTTGAAACACTGAAGATGGTTACACCTTAGAACTAAATAAGGCGAATCAATAACAACATCACAATGCTTCAATGGTAAACATTATGGATGGTGAAACGTGGTAATGTCCAAAACAACTCTCCAATAGTGGAGGTGTCTATGATCGTATATAAAATAATTATCAAACTACGAGCCAGGGTCGAATCCCACGTAGATTGGTGATAGGATTTACCAAAGTTCATTTCTCTACCTGCAAAAGTATGCATGTTGTATCAATAATGAATATAATTTTGGGGGTTTTGTTTGTAATAGTGCTCGATTTCAAATTTCAATTGTAAAATGCAACACAAATTTTAATCATCAAGATTGGAAAGACTAAGAGTGTGCATTTTATGTGGTGTTAATTTCACAAGTTATTGACTAACTATCTGTAGAATAAATTACCACATGGATAATATTTGGCCTAAACTACTTTCAAAGTTTTTCAACCCAATGAATGTGTTTGTTTTGGGTTATTTCAAACCCCAAAACCATACCATATAAATCTTTGAACATTACGTTGAGTGGGAATATCACAATCCAAAATAGACGTAATGTCACTCTTATATTTCAACCAAGACAAGTCAGCCTTAACCCAACAATACGAAAGAAATGCAGAAGTAAGACAATAAAACACAAAAGCGGAAATTTCATCATTCTAATATAACCCCCAAAACCTGGTTGTCACGTGTACAAGCCATTAATTTGTAAAATATAGAATTGAAAGATAATTACAAGTCTTAATGTATTTATTTGTAGAATAGATCAAAACATGAAGTAAAAGTTTAACACCTCAGAATACGGAAAAGAAAGAGAAGAAGTTTTTGGGTTGCATGTTATGTCTATGGGTCCCATCTACGGACCGTAGAAACTTCTTCGGGCCATATATGGAAACCATTTTTAGGAGGGAAAATAACTTTTTCAATACAAATCCTAGTACTTGTTTTACGGTTCACCAGAACAGCCAGTCATCCTATGTATGAGTCCTAGATAGGTCTCGTAGGTGAGTCATAGACTTCGTGGAATTTTGAAGGTTAAAGTTGGTTTCCATAGTTGGTGTCTACGGTCCATAAGTTGACTTACAAGCCATAGGAAAGGTCCGTCAAAAGTAGGTCCAAATAATAATTTCTGAACTTTTCTATGGTTGACCAGTACGGTCCGTAGAAAGTCCCACGAACTGTACGTCTGAACTGTAGGTCGAGTCTGAAAGTTATTTCAAACGGATTTTGGGTCTTTTCTCTAATTGTTTTAACCCAATACTACATTATTTTATGTTCTACCCTAAGCCCTATATAAAACCTTTAAGCCCCAAATCACCATTTTCTATTCATTCTCCTAAATCCCTCCAAATTCTCTCAAGACTAAGGAAGAAGAAGAGCTACAACTAATCCAAATCTCCAATTCATTATTCTTTGTGGGCTTTTAGAATCAAGGTATGGGTATTCACCCTTTGATTCCTTTCCCTCATGGGGTCCCTAGGATTTCCAAATTTCTCAATTCAATTTCAAGTGTTTAAGTTAGGTTTCAATCCAATCTTGTGGGTTTCATTCAATTGTGATTAATTGATGTTAATTAAGTTTTCTAATGCATGATTCAATGTTAATACATGATATTTAGTTGAAATTATGTTGATCCATGCCTAAATTATGATTTTCATCTATGAACCGCTATGATGAACACATAAACCTATGAATTTTGGATTTATGAAGATATGCATGTTTTGATGAAGTTATTATAAATGAACTGATTGTGATTTGAAAGGAAAATATTAATGTTATTGTGAAAGGTTTCCTCACATGTTATTATGATCATGATTGTGAAAGGTATTTCTCACATATGGATTCACATTGGTGAAAGGTTATCGCATCTATGTTGAATTATTTTTAAGGAGCTATTCTATGTTTTGATCTGGAAAGATATAAGTTGGTATTAGTCACTGAATTTCCTATGTTATAATGATATTTGACTTTTATCTATTCCATTGGGATTTAGACTTAGCACTAAGAGGATTTGAGGTTGAGGCTCAAATATGGTAGCCTCTAGTAGCAACCTCTAGCCCCTAACTACGTTCCCTTGTAGGATTGACTTAAATGACCTAGCTAGTAGATCCACTTTAGAAAATGATGATATGTACGAATTCTACCTTGACAAGTAGATTCTCCTTCTTTCGGTATGAGGGATATACCAGATTACATGATATAACTCTCATGGTCTTATTGTTATCAAAGCTAATATCCCACAAAATGATTATGTTTTCATCAAAACTTTCCTCATGTTCTTTATATTAAAAGTATTTGACCATATTTCATGATGTACATGCAATTCTTCTTTAAAGCATTTAAATGTTTAAATATTGGTGATGCCTCTCATGTTTTAATTCCTTTATTCTATCATGTCTTTTATGTATATTGCCTTATATTTAGTACATTCCATTTACTAATGCATACTTTTTCCTATATTATCTCATGAATATAGGGTCCGATGTTGCTACCTCCCATACTCGTGGCTAGTTGACCTCGTTGATGATTCGAAGTTTCAAGAGTTGGTGAGTCCTCATGTTCTAAGGAATATGACACTAATATTGATTTCATTACTTCCGTCATCAGATTTTGTATGTGATGTATGGGTTACATCCCAATCACTTTTCTTATAATGTATTAAATGGCTTTTGAGACTTATGTTTAGACTTCTGCTTTGTCAAATTCTTTGAAATATGAAATGCTTCCTTTTGAGATCCTTAAATTCAATTATCTTTTATGATGTATGCTAAGTGGATTGTGTAGGGCCTCTTGGGGCCCTATAAGCCATGTTACGTCTAGGGTATACTTTTGGTCATGACAAACTTGGTATTTAGAGCACATGGTTTAGAAAGGTCCTAAGATGTCTCATAAGCCACGTCAAGTAGAGTTTTGTTCATGAGAGTGAAGCACGCCAGACTTATGTATATAAAGTTTTGAGAAATTTAGGAAATTCCACTTCTTTCATCATACTAAATTAGTGCGATAGAGTTTAACTCTATATGTCTTTATCCTAATCCTTATCTAATGATTTTCAGGATATGGACCCTCGAAGAGCATACGTTAGAAAAAATGCGGGTGAGAATGTGTAAAGAAAAGCTCCTCAAAAAGCTCCACAAATTCCAGCCAACCATTTGGCCGAACAATAGACTTATACAATGTTTCGAGCTATTCGATCAAGCCATGATGCGTCAAGCCAATAGGGAGGTTGTGGTCCTTGTGAATCCAAATGTGGGTACGATATCAACTAGAGTGAGGGACTTCACTAGAATGAATTCTTAGGAGTTTCATGGTTCCAAGGTTGAGAAAGATCCTCAAGAGTTCATTGATGAGGTGTACACGGTTTTGATGATTATAAGAGTAACGCCGGTGGAAAAGGCGGAATTGGCTGCTTATCAACTCAAGGGTGTTGCTCAAGTTTGGTTCAACTAATGGAAGGAAGAGAGGGTGGTTGATGCAGGTCATCTTGATTGGGAAACGTGTAAGGTTGTTTTCCTTGATAGGTTCTATCCCCTTGAGATGATAAAGGCAAAGGTACTTGAATTCATTAACCTCCGTCAAGAGAATATGAGTGTGAATGAGTATGTCTTGAAGTTTACACAATTGTCTAGGTATGCTCCTACTATAGTTGCCACTCTAGGGCAAGGATGAGTAAGTTTATTTTGGGTTTTTCTTAAATGGTGGTTAAGGAATGTCGTACCGCCATGCTCATTAAGGAAATGGACATTTCTCGCCTAATGATTCACGCTCAACAAATCAAAAAGGAGAAACTTGAGGAAAAGTCTAGGGAGACAATGAGGGCAAAGACTGGTGATGGTGGTTTCTCACTTTGAAGGTCTGTTGTACATCATCGTTCTAAGTTCCGACAAAGGTTTTCTGGTCAAGGTTACTCCAATGCTTCGGTTCTTATGTTCAACAAGGAAAGAAGGTTTAACCCTAAGCCTCTAGGAGGAAATAGTGGTGGAAATGGTTCTTCGGTTCATGCATGCCCAAATTTTTGTAAGAGTCATTCGGGAAAATGCTTGATGGGTACGGATAATTGCTTTGGTTGTGGTAAAAGTAGTATGTGCTTGAAAGATTGTCCGTCTAGAGTTGACAAGGGAAAGGATGGTAGGCAAGCTCCGCCTAGTAGTTCTAGTTCAAGTGCTCCAAAGCAAAACTGGTTTTATGCTCTTCAAACTCATCATGAACAAGAGGGTTCTCCTGATGTTGAAAATTGTTAACCTTGATTTTTATTCTTTGCTTGATCCCGATGCTACTTTGTATTTTTGTGATGCCATATGTGGCTATGAGGTTTGATGTTCTTCCGGATGTGTTGATAGACCCTTTCTTTGTCTCGACTCCCATTGATGAATCTATTGTGGCTAAGAGAGTCTATAAAAGTTGCCCCATTTCCTTATCTCATAGAGTCAGTTAGGTTGATCTTATAGAGCTTGACATGTTAGATTTCAATTTTATTCTTGGTATGTATTGGCTCCATTCTTGTTATGCTTCTATTGATTGTAGAACCCGAGTGGTCAAGTTTCAATTCCCTAATGAGCCCGTCCTAGAGTGAAAAAAGGGAAATTCTATGCCTAAGGGTCATTTCGCTTCTTGTCTTAAAGCTAGAATGATGATTTCAAAGGGTTTCTTATACAATCTTGTTCGGGTTAGAGATGCGGATTCCGAAGCCCCTCTTTCTTTTAGTCGGTCCCCATTATGAACGAGTTTCTAAAAGTGTTTCCTCATGAGTGACCCAGTGTTTCTCCGAAAAGGGAAATAGGCTTCGGTATTGACTTTCTCCCCAATACACAACCTATCTCTATTCCTCATTGCTGAATGGTTCCAACATAATTTATGGAGTTCCTAGAGAAATTGAAAGACTTGTTGGATAAGGGTTTCATCAGAACGAGTATCTCTCCATAGGGTGCTCCAATTTTTTTTGTTTGAAATAAAAATGGTTCACTTCGCATGTGTATTGAATATCGGCAATTGAACAAGGTCACAATTAAGAATAAGTATTCTCTTCCAAGAATAGATGGTTTGTTTGATCAACTTTAAGAAGCGAGTTACTTCTCTAAGATAGACCTCCGGTCGGGTTATCACCAATTAAGGGTGAGGAAGATGACATTCCGAAGATGACTTTTCGGACTCGCTATGGTCATTTTGACTTTTTGTAGTGTCGTTTAGTTTGACTAATACTCCTGACACATTTATAGACTTGATGAATAGAGAGTTTAGACAATATCTTGACATGTTTGTGTTTATCGATTACATTTTGATTAACACAAGGAGTGAGGATGAGCACGCCGATCATTTAAGGATAGTATTACAAGTCCTCAAGGACTAACAACTCTTTGCATTGTTTTTGTAAATGCGAGTTTTGGTTAAGATCCATGCCTTTTCTTGGTCACATTGTTTCCATTAAGGGTATTTAGGTAGATCCTGAAAAGACGGATGTTGTTAAGAGTTGGCCTAGAACTTATCCCCTTCAGATATTTGAAGTTTCTTGGGTTTGGCTAGTTATTGTGGAAGGTTTGTGGAAGGGTATTCTTCAATTTACTCTCCATTGATGGCATTCACCCGAAAGAAAGTTAAATTCTTATGGTTGGAAGCGTGTGAAAAGAATTTCCAAGAATTGAATGATAGACTTACCTCCACTTCAGGTCCGAAGGGTTTGTGGTTTATTTTGATGCTTCAAGGGTTGGACTAGGGTGTGTTCTTATGCAAAATGGGAAAGTTATTGCTTATGCTTCAAGGAAACTTAAGATTTATGAAAATAACTATCCTACCCACGATTTGGAACTAATGATGGTTGTTTTTGTCTTAAAGATTTGGATACATTACTTATATGGTGTCCAAGTTGATGTCTTTACCAACCACAAAAGTTTGCAATATGTGTTCAAGCAAAAGAATATAAATCTTCGCATAGGAGGTGGCTTGAGTTTCTAAAGGATTACGACATGAGTGTTCTCTATCACCCCAGTAAGCGGAATGTGGTGGTTGATACTCTTAGCCAACTATCAATGCGTAGCGGTACTTATATGGAGGAATATAAAAAGGAGTTGGCTCGTGATGTTCATAGATTGTCCCGATTGGGCGTACGATTGGTTGATTCTAATGAACGTGGTGTTATTTTTAATAATGGTTCATAATTTCCATTGTGTCAAAAGTGAAAGCCAAGAAAAGTCTTGATATGATTTTGGTGGAATTGAAGAAAGCGGTGCTTAAAAAGTCCGTTGAGGCTTTCTCCCAAGGGGAGATGGTGTGCTTCAATATGAAGGTCATTTGCGTGTTCCCAATGTTAATGACTTTAGAGAGAAAATCTTATCAGAAGCCCATAGTTTTCGATATTCCATTGACCCGGGAGCCACCAAGATATACCATGACTTGCGGGAGGTCTATAGATGGAATGAGATGAAGAAAGATATTGTAGAATTTGTGGCTAAGTGTCCAAATTGTAAACAAGTGAAAGTTGAGCAACAAAAGTTGGGAGACTTGTCCTAAGATATTAGCTTTCCTACTTGGAAGTGAGAAGACTTGAATATGGACTTTATTGTTGGCTTACCCCGCAGCCGGTGACAACACGACTCAATTTGGGTTATTATGGATCCTAGGACAAAGTCGACTCATTTCATTCCCATCAAAGTTTCTTATTCGGCAGAGGACTATGCTAAGTTGTGCCTAAGGGAGATGGTTTGGTTTCATGGAGTGCCCCTATCCATTATTTCTGATCGTGGTACCCAATTTACTTCTTAGTTTTGGAAATCTTTCCAAAAGGGTCTTGGTACTCATGTTAAGCTTTGTATCACCTTTCTTTCTCAAACTGACTATCAAGTGGAGCATACCATCCAAAATTTAGAAGATATGTTGAGAGCTTGTGTGATTGAGTTCAAGGGTAATTGGGATGATCATTTTTCTTTGATTGAGTTTGCTTATAATAATAACTATCATTAAAACAATCCTATTGCTCCATTTGAGGCCCTTTATGGTAGAAGGTGTAGATCTCCCATAGGTTGGTTTGAAGGAGGTGAGGTGGGCTTAATAGGTCCAAAATTGGTACATGAGGCTATGGAAAAAGTTTGGATTATTAGAGAAAGGCTTAAAATGGCTCAAAGTCAACAAGAGTCCAATACTAATGTTAGAAAAAGAGACCTTGAGTTTGATATAGATGATTGGGTCTACTTGAAGATTTCACTCATGAAAGGTGTAATGAGGTTTGGAAAGAAAGGATAGCTTAGTCCCTATTACGTGGGCCCATATCAAATTTTGAGGTGTATTGGTAAAGTGGCTTATAAACTTGATTTGCCTAATGACTTAGCAATAGTGCATCCGATTTTCTATGTCTCTTTGTTGAAGAAATGTGTTTGGTGATCCGACATCTATTGCACCATTGGAGAGTCTTGGTATAAAGGAGAGTCTTTCTTATAAAGAAGTTCCGGTTGAGATTTTGGACCGACAAGTTAAGAAATTGAGAAATAAGAAAGTTGCACCCGTAAAGGTCTTATGGAAGAATCAAGGGATTGAGGGTGCTACTTGGGAGGCCGAGGTGATATGATGTTTTGTTATCCCTATCTATTTCCCTCAGATCCTACTCTAGCTTGAGGCATTCAGTTCCTCGTGGTTTATCCTTTTTGGCTCATGTGTCTTAGTTGTTCTCATGTTTCTTCATGCATGCATACTCACAGAAACTTGATTTTTGGGAAAATGAGTTAACTTGATTGACTTCTTCATGATTAGGTGCATTTGAGTATGATGTTCATGTATGCCTCATGAAATGTTGTTTTGAATATAGTTTAGCTTAGAGTTGATGTTCCTCCTTGGTTATTTGTTGTTGATGAAGTTGCATTAGATCTCTTTTCATACCCTCCTTGTATTGCCTTGCGTTCCATTCGATGAGGAATGTTCCCAAGGGGGAGATATTGTAACACCTCAAAATGTTTAAAAAAAAGAAGTTTTTTGGTTGTAGGTTCTGTCTACTGGTCCCATCTATGGGCCATAGAAGATTCTACGGCCGTATATGGCAACCGTAGAAAGTGGGGAGAATATTTTTTTCAAAACAAGTCCCAATACTTGTTTTACAGTTCAACAGGACGACCTTTCATGTAATGTACAAGTCGTAGATAGGTCTCGTAGGTGAGTCTTAGACTTAGTGAAATTTTGAAGGTTAAAGTTGGTTTCTACGATTGCTGTCTACGGTCAGTAGGATGACCTACAAGCCATAGGCAGTGTCAGACAAAAGTAGGTCCAAAGAATAGTTTCTGAATTTTTCTACGTTGGCAAGTATGGTCCGTAGAAAGTATTATGGACCGTAGGTCAAGTCCGACAGTTATTTTAAAGGGCTTTTGGGTATTTTCCCTAATTATTTTTACCTTCTACCCTAAGCCCTATATAAAGGTTTTAAACCCCAAAACACCATTTTCTGTTCATTCTCCTAAATCCCCGCAGCCCCCTAAATTCACCCACCAAATTCTCTCAAGACTATGGAAGAAGATGAAGAGCTAGAGTTTATCCAAGTCTCTAACTCATTATTCTTTGTGGGGTTTTAGCATCAAGGTATGTAAGTATTCACCCATGGAGTCCTTTCTTCCCTGGGGTTACTTAGATTTCCAAATTTCTCAATTCAATTTCAATCGTTTAAGTTAGGATTTCAATCCAATCTTTTGGGTTTCATTCAATTGTGATTGATTCATGTTAATTAAGTCTTCTAATGCATGATTTAATGTTAATATGTGATATTTAGTTGAAATTATGGTGACCTATGCCTAAATTATGATTTTCAACTATGAACCGCTATGCTGAACTCATGAACCTATGAATTTTGTATTTATGAAGATATGCATGTTTTCATGAAGTTATTATAAATGAATTGATGATTTTTTGAAAGGAAAGTATTAATGTTATTGTGAAAGGTTTCCTTACATGTTATTACGATCAAGATCGTGAGAGGTATATCCCATATATGGCTTCACATTGGTGAAAGGTTTTCTCATCTATGTCAAATTATGTTTAAGGAGTTATTCTATGGTTTGACCTTGAAAGATGTGGATTGTTATTCATCATTGACTTTCCTATGTTATACTGATATTTTACTTTATCTATCCCATTGGGATTTAGACTTAGCACCAAGAGGATCTGAGGTGGAGGCTCAAATAGGGTAGTCTTTAGTAGCAACCTCTAGTCCCTAACTACATACCCCGTAGGATTGTCTTAAATGACCTAGATAGTGGATCCACTTTAAAAAATAATGTATGTACAGATTCTACCTTGGAAAGTAGATTCCTCTTCTTTCTGTATGAGGGATATACCGGATTCCATGATATAGCTATCATGGTCTTATTTTCGGTTAAAGCTAATATCCCACAAAATGATTTTGTTTTGTTCAAAGCTTTCCTCATGTTCTTTATGTTAAAGTATTTGACCATATTTCATGATGTACATGTCATTTCCTCCTTAAAGCATTTAAATGTTTAAATATTGGTCATGCCTCACACGTTTTAAGTCCTTCATGCCATAATGTCTTTTATGCGTATGTCCCCATATTTAGTACATTCCATTTACTAATGCATACTTGTGCCTATATTATCTCATGAATGTAGGGTCCGGCGCTCCTATCTCCCATACTCGTGGCTAGTTGACCTCGTTGTCGATTCAAAGTTTGAAGAGTTGGTGAGTCCTCATGTTTCGAGAACTATGACACTATTATTGCTTTCTTTACTTCTGTCATCAAATTTTGTATGTGATGTATGAGTTACGTCCAAATTGCTTTCCTTATAATGTATTAGATAGCTTTTGAGACTTATGTTTAGACTTCCGCTATGTCAAACTCTTTTGAAATATGAAATGTTTTTTTTTGTGTTCCTTAAATTCTATAATCTTGTATGATGTATGCTTAGTGGCTTGTGTAGGACCTCTTAAGGTCCTATACACCATGTTACGCCTAGGTATACTTTGGATCGTGACAAAAAAGAACAAGAGGGTCCGCTGGGATGACAAGCAACTACGTCTCTCAATCCCTTGAAAGTCTCAGAAATCAAAAGAAGAAGAAGATCACACGGTTCCGAGCTTGGAATCTACACAAGTGTAGAAACAAGGAGTGAGTACCGAACAACACGGTACTCAGCAAACAACCTATTAAACAAAGCAAAACTAGCTAGAAAACGAGTACTCTTTTCATCCCAACCAAACTTCCTCAAACTACAACTTGCATAGGAATCATCCCAATCTAACAACACAAAAACAATTCAAAAGTTTCCATAGTCACAATCCAAAAGTTACAGTTCATCAATCAGAAGTAACATGCCAATAACCAGATCAATCACACATATCAAGGTCATCAAGAACAACAATCAAGCATACCAAACACAAGTATGAAGATTATCATGCACGAATATCAATCAGGACTCATGGGAAAACTCATAGTCCAAGTACTCGCCATAAATAACTTCAACATCAATATCACTCGCCGGCAATGACCTTGCCATCAATAATACTCGCCGACAATGACCTCGACATTAATAACACTTGTCGGTAATGACCTAGACATCAATAACACTTGCAGGCAATGACCTTGGCATCAATAACACTTACTGGCAAAAAGTTCAACATAATCACACTCACCAGCAAAGACCTCGACATCAATAACACTCACTGGAACCTTTTCTTTTTGGCGTGATCATCACATGTCTCATTATAGTGCACAAAAATCAATTTAAATAGAAAATTTCAAACCATAAGGAAGAGACAATAACTCAAGCAATTCAAGTTCACAACGATGGCAGAAACATATTTCATCAATCAACAATTAAGGTCCACAACAAGGCAATTAACATACCATTATCAACACATTGCCTTTTTCATTAATCCCTTTTTTATTCATTAAGATCAATCAAGTGGGATAATTTAACCTATCACCTCATCTTCTACTCCCCAACACACACAATGAAGAGAAATACAACATTCTACAAGTTTTACAAGGTTTAGAAGTCACTTTCCTCAAATCAATCAAAAGTCAATCTAAGACTTGAGTCTCCCTTTACGACCAAGGTCCAAGGCCACACAATCTAGTTTAATGAAGTAATCTTAATAAGATTAAGGAAATAACAACATCCATATCATACACGTTGAAAAATAAATCAATCAACACAAAAACCCAATTCCAAAAATGAGGTTCGAATCCTAAAATCGTTACTTGAAAATGTTACCCAAGACATTTGGAACTCATTGCTGAAAACCATTTTAAAAAAAGGATTAAAATTAGTACACAATCACCATTTTTACTTTAGAATTAAAGTTCTTGAAAAACATTGTAATTTGCCAATTAAAATCTCAAATTTTAATGTTAAAATTCACAAATTACAAAGACTTACCCAATTGATTCATCACAAAAACCTCTCAAAAATTTCCTTCAAGGGTTTTTCAAAACTCAAAATGGAGAAAATAGGGTAAAACCCCAAAATTTAAGACCAAAAACCCTCTCTGATCTTGCAAAAGCGAACACATGTTTGTAAAATCGAACCCCGGAAATATTCTCAATCTTCGCTTTCACGAAAAAGGCCTTTGATTTCATGAAGGTCGAAAAAGTGAACCTCCCTTCGTGATCGCGAAGGTCAGACCACCTGGCCTTTTGGTTTTGCAAAGAACTGCAAATTCCATGCACCAGAAAAATCAGCAACTTTCAAATCCATCGAATGGACCCTCATGATTCGTTCAGAACCCAATATAGACAAACCATATATGTAATTTTACCAAACTCGACATTCAAAACATAATTGAACCTTCCAAACATGAACCCGAGGACTCCTTGACCCGAAATTTTTGCAAGTCACAAGAAACTAATCATAACGCCTAAAAGAACAAAACAAGATCAGGACTTCTAAAAATTCAACCAAGACCTCACTTAGTCCTAAATTCATCCCCCAAATGCAACAGAACTCTCAAAAATCCATTCCGAGTATCATAACCCTGAATGTTGATGAAAGTCAACCCAAAGAAAAAAATTTCATAAATTTCCAACTTAGGAACTCAAATCCTCCAAAGCACTCCGAATCAAAAACCAAAAACTCTCTTAGATCAATTTCACCATTCTAGGACAGATAGAATTGATGTAATTTCATTCCGAGACTTGAAACTCCAAAACACACCAAAAATTACTTTTCAACAACTTTAGCCTTTCAAAGTCAAAAACTTACACAATTCACCACTTTAACTCAAAACTAGAAACCAATCCCAAAATCCAATAAAAAAATGACCCAGGGTCAATGCTGAGAGGGGTAAAAATAATAATTTTACACAAATATCCAAAAATGACCTTTCGGGTCATTAGATCATCCACCACTAAAAACTATGTTCATCCTCGAACATAAAACAAAAGAAAGTACCTGATGCCTAAAAAAGATGGGGATATATGGCACACATATTTGGCATAATCTCCAAAGTCGCCTCACAAACTTAATGATGCTTCCCTTGCACCTTCACTGAAGCAATCTCCTTGGTCCTAAGCTTGTGAACCTGCCTACCAAAGATGGCTATTGTAACGACCCTAAAAATGAACTAGTGAAACCAGAGCAAAATGTGTGTGGGTTTGTGTTTGTCTTGGGTTTTTAAGTTGTTTAATGTTGTCCCGAGCCATGGTTGAGGTGTTTAAGGGCTAAACGTCAAGGTAGGACTCCCCTTGGACCACCCTAAGGGTCCTTGAGGAGGAACCTAAGTCTAGACCCCAAGAACCCAAGGAAACCATGAGGCTGCCCAAAATGGGGTGACCTACGGAAGGGGTCTACGCCCAGTAGGTCCATCCACACCCCATGGATGGCCTCCGTAGGTCAGGTCCCCAAATGGACAACCCCTGCTCCAAACGATGGACCACTAGTATGAGGTGTCAACCCATCCATGGTCCGTGGATGGGGAGCCGTCGATTGGCACCTGCAATGTTGTCAAGACACGGCCTAGCTAGGGGTGAATTACTAAATTCACCCCAACTCCCAATTAGTATTTGGATTGTTATTTTAAATGTTTTAAGGTATTTTAAGAGTACTAAAATAGTAATACACTCATTTAGATTTCATCTCTCAAATCAAAACTCTTCCCTCCTAAAAAGTTATCTCTAGAAACTCCATTGGAGATGAAGGTCAAGATCAAGCTAGGGTTGGGGATTTCAAGGTGCTTCTTCTTCAATTTTCGTGGGGATTCAAAGTAGTACTTAGTATGAGTAATAGTATGGGATGCTACTTGCACATTGCACAAGTATGACCTAGAGTTGTCTTAGATATTGGTCTTAATGTGATGATGTGATTCATGTAATGTTTGTATCTCTTAAATGCTTTATTGTGTAAAGGTGAAAAGGATGAATGGTAAGTTAACTTTTGGTAACCTTAAGGTGGTGACTTAGTGTGGGTGGTGGTATGGGACGCTACCCATACATTGCACAAGGCATAGCTTAAGCTGACGGTAAAGGGTTATATGTGATTCTGCTCAAATGTCAATTATGTGACCTTGTATGTTGGTTGCGACTTATATTATGCCTCTTGTATCAATGTTTATGATGTTTTACAAAAATGGCATAAAGCATGTCTTTCAACAAAATGTCCCCTTTAAAGCATGTTTTTGCATGGTCATCATACTTGGTACATTTTGTGTGCTAAGCCATATTTTCTTATTTTTACTACAAGTGTAGGTTCCTGCAAGTGATTGCATTCTCTAGTGTAGCTTGGGATTAGAGTTCTGTCAAGACCACTTTTGGTATGTCCTCATATGTCGAGGACAAGGACTTTATGTTTCTAGTTTTTTCATGTCTTAAGACTTTTTTCTATACTTCGATTGTAAAGGGCCGTGACTCTATCTTGTTAAAGTTTGTCTAAGATGGCCATGTGAGACTTAGTATTCCGCTGCTTTATAAGTGAGTTTTTGATAGTTTGGTTTTAAATAAAGTTTTTAATTCTGCACTATTTCTCTTGTCTATGCAATGAATGAGCTAAGAGGCTTGTTTTAGACCCCTTCGGGGTCGAGTACGCCGTGTTCCGACTAGGGGGTTCTCTCAGGTCGTGACAAACTTGGTATCAGAGCATAAGGTTTTAGAAATGATTTTTAGGATTGATGTCTCACAAGACACGTCTAGTAGAGTCTCATTCATCGGTGTGAGTTGCGACACTTCTATTAGCGAGAGGCTATTGGACGATAGAAAGTTACACTTTTTTCATATTCTTGAAGTCATGCCTTAGAGTGTGGTTCTATAAGTGTCCTTTTCCTAATCCTTCTCTTGTGTTTATAGGATATGAATACAAGAAGGACGCCTGCAAGGAGAGTGGAAGAGGAAGTAGTAAATGAGGGAGTTCCTCCCCAAGGTGATCAAGGTGACCAAGTGCATCAAGAGAATGAAGTTTCGGTTGTTTCCCTGGACATGACTAATGAAGAGATTAGGATAGATTTTCTAACCCTTGCCCGAGCCATGATGGCTAAAGCGAATATAGATGTGGGGCCTCGGGTGAATGCTAATGAGAGTACCGTGGCCTCAAGATTGAGAGACTTTGTGAGGATGAATCCTCCTATCTTTCTTGGCTCTAGAGTGGGAGAAGATCCCCAAGAATTCTTGGATGAAGTTTATAAGATAGTAGATGCTATGGGAGTAACTTCTAGGGAGAAGGCGGAGTTGGCTTCCTACCAATTGAAAGATGTGGCCCAAATGTGGTTCACTCAATGGAAAGCCAATAGGCCGGTTGAGTTTAAGGGAGCTTTCCTTGGTAAGTACTTTCCCCGTGAAAAGAGGGAGTGTGAGGTTGAGTAGTTTATAAACCTTAGGCAAGGTAATATGAGTGTGGAGGAGTATTCCTTGAAGTTTACCCTATTGTCTAAGTATGCTCCATCCTTGGTGTGTAACCCTAGAGGCGAGATGAGTAGGTTTGCTACCAGTGTATCCGACCTAGTTAAGGAAGACTGCCGTACATCGATGCTCCATGATGATATAAATATCTCTAGACTTATTGTGTATGCTCAATCTATTGAGGAGTCCAAACTTAAGAGGGTGTATAGGGATTTGAAGAGGTGTAGATCCGATGAGCAAGGTCAACCTAGGTTCAAGAAGAGAGCTCCTAAGCAAGATTCTTCAAGTGCTCCTAAGGCTAATGAGGAAAAAGGTGGTGGATCCCAATTTTCTAAACCTCTTTGTGCCACTTATGGGAAGAGGCATATTGGGAAGTGCCTAACCAGTATTAGTGGGTGCTATAGGTGTGCCAAAAGTGATCATCAAGTAAGAAATTGTCCTACTCTTACGACTAGAGGAAGGGAGGCCAAACAAGCTCTTTATGATGGTCCGGATCCCAATGCTCCAAAGAAGAACCGTTTCTATGTGCTTCAAGCTAACAAGGACAAATGTGCTAATCCGGATGATGGTACCGATAAGTTATAGTTCCTTTTGTGGTGATGAGATCCTTATGTTGTTTCATGACAGCCTTAGTTGGGTTTTCTCCTAAGTGGGGGATGGTTTGTGAATAGTATGGTTGTTGAGAGTGTTGATATCCTTATCTCTTTTCCTTCTATTCTTATTCAAGCTTGAGACCAAGAGTTCCTTTTAGCTTGTTTCATGTTTTGGAGTTTTGTGTGACATTGAGTTTCTATGGTCTCCTTATTGTTGTGCATACTCTAGTTGAATTCTTGTTAAATGAGAAAAATGAGTTTTCAAATTGTGTTCCTCATGTTAATATGCATCTATGATGAGTTGCCTAAATGTTTCATGAGTTGACTTGTTGATCATGCTTAAATGTGTTGTTATGAAGAAGTTGCATAATGTGCTTAATGATGTTGTGTTGAGAATGATGTGATTTGGAGAAGGAAGTACCTCCAATGTAATGAGAAATGTGAAGTTTTGATGCGTAATGAGTTTGTAGATGTAGTTCCTACCTTCTTGTTATGTTTTGAGCTTGTTAATGTGGAGTTGATGTTTCCTCCTAGTTGTGTGCATTTATATTGATGACTGCATGCATGATTGTGGGCTGCTAGTCTTGAGTCGTTACCTCTTAGTGTGTTTAAAGTGTCATTCGAGGATGAATGTTCCTAAGTGGGGGATAATGTAATGACCCTAAAAATGAACTAGTGAAACTAGAGCCTAACGTATGTGCGTATGTTTTTGTCTTGAGTTTTGAAGTTGTTTAATGTTCTCCCGAGGCATGGTTGAGATGTTTAGGGGTTAAACGTCAAGGTATGACTCCCAATGGGCCACCCTAAAGGTCCTTAAGGAGGACCCTAAGTCTAGACCCCAAAACCCCAAGGAAACCATGAGGCTGCCCAAAATGAAGTGACCTACGGAAGAGGTCCATGCCCCGTGGATGGCCTCCGTAGGTCAGGGCCCCAAATGTCCAACCTCTGCTCCAAACAACGGACCACCAGAACGAGGTGTCAACCCATCCATGGTCCGTGGATGGGGAGCCGTCGATTGGCACCTGCAATGTTGTCAAGACACGGCCTAGCTAGGGGTGAATTAGTTAATTCACCCCAACTCCCAATTAGTATTTGGATGGTTATTTTAAATGTTTTAAGGTATTTTAAGAGTACTAAAACTGTAATACACTCATTTAGATTTCATCTCTCAAATCAAAACCCTTCCCTCCTAAAAAGTTCTCTCTAGAAACTCCATTGGAGATCAAGGTCAAGATCAAGCTAGGGTTTGGGGATTTCAAGGTGTTTTTTCTTCAATTTTCGTGGGGATTCAGCTAATAAGGTATGGTGATCCTTCATCTAGGGTTTGTATTCACCCTAGAGTCAATTTCAAAGAAGTTTCAATATGATTTCAAGTTCATGAAAAGCCCTAGGTTTTACTCAATCTCATGTGTTCTTGCATCAAACATTTTCAAATGATAAACTATGATTATATTGATTTTTAATTGATGATTTAATATGATTTTACTCTACGAACCCGTGATTTCTTTCAATTTCTAAATTGTGCCTTATAAAGTGGGTTTGTTGATTGTGAATGAATGTTGATGGACTTATGCCTAGACTGATTTAGATTGTTGACTTGTATCATCAACTATGCCTAATTATGGTGAATTTTTGTGAATTGAGGATTTGTGATCATAGCCTTGAAAGGGCAAGTTTGACCTAATTACTTGTTGTAGTAGACTTGCGTTAGAGATGTTGATCCACTTGAAAGGTGGAGGTGTTTAATTACCTTGTACATTGTGATCATGGCCTTGGAGGCATATTGTGATGAATTGAAGTATTATCATGATGTTGTATATATAGATGTATAATGTGAAGGATATAATGTCTTTCAATGATATAATGATGATCATGTATTGAATGTAAATGTGTTATTATTGAAAGGCTATTCCTCAATATTTACACTCATGAATGTTGATGATGGAATGTGAAGAGTTTCTATAAGGAGAATGTTGAATCTAGAATTGGTAGGCTTATGCATCTTTTCTTATGTAATGAATGGGTCTTGACTTAATGAATATGAATCGATAGGCTATGGCATTCCTTTAATATATGAGTGATGAATGTATCTTGACTTAATGGCTATGAATTGATAGGCTTTAGGCATTCTTTTCATAAATGATGTAATGTAATGAAGACTCTAGAATCGATAGGCTAGTGGAACTACTTTCTTAATGAGTCAATGTTCCATGAATCGATAGGCTAGTGGCATTCCTTTCATGAGTATAAGAATGTAATGAGGGACCATGAATCGATAGGCTTATAGCATTCCTTCCTTGGTAATAATGTGTCATGGGTCGATAGGCCGATGTCATTTCTCCCCAATACACTAATATAATGTGAATAAAATAATCTATGGGAATGTAGGCTAACCACCGAGTGGATAAGGTTAGATGGAAACTCTCCCAATGTTAGGTTAGAGTTCCAATGAACATCTTCCTATCCTATAACTATCTGCCAACATATAATATTAGTTAGTGGATTCCATCCGAGCTAATCAGTTTACCTTAGGCAAGTAGACCAACCCTTACGATGTGGGATAGTACATCGGATTCCATGATCTAGCTCTCATGGTCTATGTCGGTTAAACGCTTATTCCCAATCATGTGAGATGTGCACTCTAGTTACTTGATAGGTACTACAAAGTGTAGGTAGTAGTATGGGATGCTATCTATACATTGCACGAGTAGGCTTTGAAAGGGCTATAGTGAGTTCTCTAAGTCTTAATGACTAAATGTATGGAAGTCCTCTAAATGCATGAATGTGTCCTAAATGAACATAATGAAAAATGTTTGCTTAAATGCTTAAATGTAAAGATGCATGCTATACTTGAATTGTATTATGAGTTACTTCCTTGTCATGTCTATTGTATATGAATGTGCCTTGTCTAGGGTGACTTCAAAGAAGTACTTAGTATGAGTAGTAGTATGGGATGCTACTTGCACATTGCGCAAGTATGACCTAGAGTTGTCTTAGATGTTGGTCTTAATGTGATGATGTGATTCATGTAATGTTTGTGTCTCTTAAATGCTTTATTGTGTAAAGGTGGAAAGGATGAATGGTAAATTCACTTTTAGTGACCTTAAGGTGGTGCCTTAGTGTGGGTGGTGGTATGGGACGCTACCCATACATTGCACAACGAATAGCTTAAGGGTTACTTGAGGTGGAGGCTCAAGGTGAAGGTAAAGGGTTATATGTGATTTTGCTCAAATGTCAATTATGTGACCTTGTATGTTGGTTGTGACTTATATTATGCCTCTTGTATCAATGTTCATGAAGGGTCACAAAAATGGCATAAAGCATAACTTTCAACAAAATGTCCCCTTTAAAGCATGTTTTTCCATGGTCATCATACTTAGTACATTTTTGTGTGCTAACCCATATTTTCTTATTTTTACTACAAGTGTAGGTTCCGGCAAGTGATTGCATTCTCTACTGAAGCTTGGGATTAGAGTTATCTCAAGACCTCTTTTGGTATGTCCTCATATGTCGAGGACAAGGACATTATGTTTCTAGTTTTTTCATGTTTTAAGACTTTTTTCTATACTTCGATTGTAAAGGGTCGTGACCCTATCTTGTTAAAGTTTGTCTAAGATGGCCATGTGAGACTTAGTATTCCGCTGCTTTATAAGTGAGTTTTTTGATAGTTTGGTTTTAAATAAAGTTTTTAATTCCGCACTATTTCTGTTGTCTATGCAATGAATGAGCTAACAGGCTTGTATTAGACCCCTTCGGGTTTGAGTACGCCATGTTACGACTAGGGGTTGCTCTCGGGTCTTGACATATATAGGCTCCTTCTCAAAGGATAAGTCTTGACCCATCATAACCGAATCAAGTGAAAGAACATGGGACTCATCCAACACATACTTATAAAGCATTGAGACATGAAACACAAGATGCACAGTTGAGAGGCTAGGTTGCAAGGCTAACTTATAGGCCACCTCTCCTACCCGACTCAATATCTCAAGAAATTTATAATGAATCTACGGCTAAGCTTTCCTTTCTTTCTGAACCTCATTACACCTTTCATGGGTGAAATCTAATGCCAAACATGGCTGCCCTCAATAAACACTAAGGCTTAAACTCTCCTATCGACGTAACTCTTCTATAGATTTAGGTTGTCAACAGTCTACCCTATAGTATATGTACCTGGCTCAATAGCATCTCTAACAAAGTCCGTATCCAAAGAGTCCATCTTTGTCGAATCAAACCAACCACTAAGAGATCTACATAACCTACCATAAAATGCCTCAAATGAGGCCATATGAGGGTGGAAGACTGTACTCATATCCAACTGAGTACCCAAACCATGTTGTAAGGCCTTCCAAAAGTTAGAAATGAACAATGTTCCTCGATCAAATACAATAGAAATGGGAACTCCATTAAGTTGAACAATCTGACTGATATAAAACTGGCTGAATTCTACACCGTATACTTCACCCAAACAGGGATGAAATAGGTAGATTTGGTCAGCCGATAAACCACCACCCAAATGGAGTCATAACGACCCACGGTGGTAGGAAAACCCTCAACAAATTACATGGTTATCCGTTCCCATTTCCAAGTTGGAATAGGATTCCTTTGAGATACACCTTTGGGCCTCTAGTTCTCATACTTGACCTATTAATAAGTCAAGCATATAGAAAAACAAATCTGCAATATCCTTCGGGCCTCTCGGATGAATGGAAGATTTAGAACCGTGGACCTCCTCAAAAATCAATCTAATCAACTCGCTAGGCACACACATCCTGTCTCCGATCCTCAAGAAACCATCAGATTCAAGGACAACCTCCTTGGCTTCTGTAACACCCCAAAAATTTCTAAGCTAATGTCCGAACTATTATTTATTTGCATATAAGGTCTTATTGGGTTATTCTTAAATTTCTTATATATGTAAAGGTAAATCTTTTAGTGTGAAAATAATTTTGGATATCAATTAAAGTCACTAAAAACTCCTAGCACAAAGTTGAGTTGAAAGTTTCCTTACTGATTAAGTTTTGATGTAAGAGTTTACTTTGATCAACTTCAAATGATCATATCTACTATAAACTAAAGAGTTACGAGGCCTATAACCTATAACATTACAGGTATTTGAATCTTCTTTCCAGCGCCACCAATTTCGCAACAACCCATGATTTGAGTAAAAAGTTATGACCATTTTAGTAACCTGATATAGTGTTGTGACGAATTAGCCGATGGGAAAACATTAAAAAGGGTCATTTTTGTCTTTTTACCTCTAAGAATACCCTAAACGAATTTCTTAACTAATTAAAGACCCAAAACAATCAGATTTTCATCTCTTAATCCAGTATTCTCTTCTCTCTCAAACCCTAAGAAAAAACCCTAAGGAAGAATCAAAATAGAAGACTTCATTCAAGATTCTTTCAATCTTTTTCAAGAGTCTTCTTCAAGGTAAGTCTTTCTCCAAGAATTCCATTCTTTCAAACTCAAATTCCTATAAGCTTATGAATCATTAATGAAAATTATAATTCTTTTCCATAGAGATTTCAAGGAACTAATTCAAGAATCTCAAAGAAGGTTTTCTTGATTTTTTTTCTCCTTTAATCTAGGGTTTTAAGGTTTCTAATCAAGTTCTTCTTCAAGATTTTTCAAGTGTTCTTTCAGGTATGTAAGGCTATCATAGTGTTGGACTAGTTCGTCCTCAAGCCTTACATGTAATTTCAAATTAGTAAAAGATAAATCTGGGATTCTACCCCTAGATTTGAGTATTCTTGAGATGAGTTGATTTTGAGTTCTCAAGTTCCTATTTCTTTTTGAAATTCTATTCCTAATTATTGAATTGCTATATGTTATGCATTAAGATTCTTGAGTTGATTCATTTATGTCTATTTTTCAGCTTGAACCCTATGAATTGAGTATATTTGAGAGGAGTAGTATCGTTGAGTTATGAGTTCTTGAGTTCTAAGTACTGAGTTTCCATATTCCTATTAAAATCCCTGAGTTGAGTCGTTCATGCCCATAATTCCGCATGAACCCTATGAATTGGTTATAAATCTTGAGAAGCTTTTTAAAGCCAACACTTGAGTTCTTAAACTGAGTTTAGAGTAAGTAAATATGAATTTTAAGAAAAGATTTTTCTAAAACATGATTAGTATGACAATCGAGTATGCAATCAATGTATGAAAAGTATGGTATATAGATATACCATCAATGTTTATATAGTATGATTTCCCCAGTCATCAATGATCATACTATAATATGATTTTGATATGTTTTGAGAAACTGTTTTCAAGTATGAGTTGAGTAAAAGTATAAGGGGACTATGTATTCCCCGAGGTATCAATTTTTACATTGATAAAAGAGAAACTGAGATTTCTAAATGAGTTATGAGTTCAAAAGATATTTCGAGAATAATTACCTTTTTTAAGAGGGTCGTTTGAGCAATTATCTCAAACCAGAGGAAAAGTTATATTTTCAAACATATGAGCATGAGTATATATTATTGAGAGTAGTATTGAACACCGATATGGGGATGAGTTCAGACAACTCAAAATCCTTATAAACCATGTTTGCCAACATGGGTAAAGGGTCATACGTTTTAGATGATTCCTTATTTCTTTTAACCATAGCTTAGTGGATCCACTTAGTTGAGGATGTCTTATATTCCAGCAAAGTATAGGACAATTATGGAAGCGTGGGCGAAACATTGTATTATCACATAGCTCATAGTGATGGTTGTCGGTTAGAGAATCTCCCAAATAGAGTTAAAAGTGTATTTTTATTATATCACTTGATACGTTGAGTTCAAAGATGAGTAAGTATTTTTGTAAAGTATTAATGATTTCACTCCTTTATTTCTTTACATTCAGCTTGAGTACATTGTTATCTATTGCAGTCCTTTCTTTCAGTTATTTGTTATTCAACTATATTACATACTCATACATTCAATGTACTAATGTCATTCGACCTGCATCTTTTACAAGTTATTCAACTATATTACATACTCTTTTATCCGCTCGTCAGCATTTGAGTGAGGCCTCCTTGCTTCCGGAGGACGCCAGTTTTATGAGTTGTTAGTATTACTGGCATTTTGGGTAGTCATGGTTCTTGTCCCGACACTTATCTATATATAGTAGAGGCTTCATAGATAGATAGTTTTGGAGAGTCTTTCAGTTTCATATGTTTTATTTAAAACTTATGTTTCATACTCAGTATATTTAGTTTAGTTTTGAGAGTCAGTATACTATTTTTGAACGTTCCTTTCAATTTAATGCTTATGTATGCTTGGGTTAGTCTTCTGCTTGTAGTCAGCCAATTTGAGGGTTCGTTTGGGGACCAACAATGGTTCTTGAGTGCCGCCCACGTCCAGGGTGTAGGCTCGGGTCGTGATAACTTCCCCTCTCATCACCTTGTCTCGAATGAGACACAACTTCTCATCATCGAACTGGTGCTCATAGATCAATTCAACCAAGGAAGAGCGGGTCTCTATGAAAGTAATGAAAGCACCACTCTCATCTGAAATCTGCAACCCAACAAGAACGTTGGTTAATGTCTTAATATCTCTAGCCAAAGGTCTCTCTTAACATTGATATCTGCAAGAATCCCCATACTAGAAGACTTCCTTCTAAAAGCATCAGCCACCACATTGGCCTTCCCTGGATGATACAAGATGGTGATATCATAGTCATTTAGTAACTCAAGCCATTTGTGTTGTCTCAAGTTCAGATTCCTCTGACTAAAAATGTACTCATGATTTTGATGGTTAGAGAAGACCTCACAATGAACTCCATATAAGTAATGATGGCATAACTTAAGCACAAAAACTATAGCCGCCAAATCCAAATCATGAGTAGGATAGTTTTTCATATGGGTCTTAAACTATCTAGAAGCATAGGTGATCACCTTTCCTTTTTGCATTAGAGCACCACCGAACTTGACTCCAAAAGCATCACAATAAACGGCGAAATCCACAACTTCCTCGAGTAAACTCAAAACAGGAGTCGAAGTCAACAAGGTCTTGAGCTTTAAAAGCTCTTCTGACACTCATAAGACCAAATAGAAGCCTACACTCTATCAAATCAATCTGGTCAAAAGAGATGAAATAGTGGAGAACTTTGAACAAACCACCTGTAATAACTAGTTAGCCCTTAAACACACCGAATCTCGGTAATTGAAGTAGGCCTGGTCCAACCTCTAATTTCCTCAATCTTGGATGTATCCACCTGAATACCATCCTTGGACACCACGTGTCCCAAAAATGCAACAAAATCAAGACAAAATTCGCACTTTGAGAACTTGGTATACAACTTCTCTTCCATTAATCTATTGAGCACAATTCTCAAATGTAGTCATGGTCCTCCTCAGTAATGGAGTACACCAAGATGTCATCAATGAAGGCTATCACAAAAGGATCCAAATAGTGTCGTAACACCCCGTTCATTAATTCCATGAACGATATAGGGGCATTAGTCAAATTGAAGGACATAACGAGAAACTTATAGTGCCTATATTGAGTCATGAAAGCAGTATTAGTGATATCCGATGCCCTAATCTTCAGCTTGTGATAAGCGGACCTCAAGTCAATCTTAGAAAACAAAGATGCTCTCTGAAGCTGATCACATAGGTCATTGATGTGAGGAAGAGTATACTTTTTCTTCATTGTCACTTTTTTCAACTATTGATAGTTTATACACATACTCATGGTTCCATGTTTCTTCTTCACAAGAAAGACAGAGACACCCAGGGAGACATACTAGGGCGAATAAACCCCTTAGTCGACAAGTCCAGCAAGTGATCCTTCAACTCTGCTGGAGCCATGCAGTAAGGAGGAATAGAAATGGCTTGGTGCCCGGCTCTAAGTCAATAGCAAAATCAATATCTCTATCTGAAAGAACTCCTAGAAGATCAGTATGAAAAACATCCAAAAACTCTCAAATTACATGAAATGAATTCATGGGTGGTGGCTCAACACTAGTATCCTGAATAAAGGACATATAAGACAAATATCCTCTATCAACCAACCTCTGAGCTTGAATGAAAAAGATAACTTTGCTAGGGTAAGAACCATTAGAACTCATCCACTCAACTCTTTAGATACTCGACATTGCTAAGGTAACATTTTTAGCATTAAAATCAAGAATAAAATGATGCAAAGACATCCAATCCATACCTAAATAATATCAAAGTCTACCATTCCCAAATTATTAACTCTACCTAAGTATAATAATCAGCCAAATAAATAAGACACGATCGTGCACTCAATCCAACTCTAAGGCCTCACCCACTGGTGTAGAAACACAAATAGACATATGTATACAATCAGACATCATATCAAATATAAAAGTAAAATAGCTAGACACGTATGAGAAAGTGAGCTTAGATCAAACAATACAGACAAAGATGGCAAACTGGGATGATGCCTGTAATGATACCATCAAAAGTCTGAGCCTCCCTAGAAAAACCATAACACTGCCCCTGTCAACCGCCTCTAGTATGAGTAGTACCTTGACCACTGCCTTACTAGGTTGTATAACCTCTACCAGAAGCATTGCCACCTCTACATGTCTGCCCTATGCCTCGACCCCTTGCCGGAGGCGCTCAATCTCTATCTGGAATAGCTGAATAAGAATGATGGTGTTTTGAGTGTGTCTGCAAAGGACACTAATGAATCATATGACCTAGATCCCCACACCAAAAACAAGACCTCAGTGTGGATTGTTGCTATGACCGACCAAATGAACCACTATGGCCAACTCAGCGAAAACGGTAAGACTCTCAAGATAACTACCCATTCTCAGTTGCTAGCATGGATGAATGGAAAATCCCATGACTATGGAAAGAGATACCACCTCTATGAAAACCTCTACCTCCAGATGAGGCTCTAGAATACTGTCTAGATGATCGAGATCCTTTATGGTCGCCAAACTCTCTGTAACTACCAACTCTGCCTCCTTGGCGGTATTCATGATGGGCTGGAGGGATGCCCCCTCTCTGGCTTCTCTAAACACATAAGAATTGATGGAGAAAGTCAACCCTCTCACGAACCTGTAGACCCTCTCCGCCTCATTGGAGGAGGAAGCTATGATCAAGATAACAGATGGAGTTAAGATAAATGATGCTTTCCCTGACGAGTAGGTACTGGCTGTTTCTTATGACCGTATTCCATGGTTCACAGATTTTGCTAATTATTTGACAAGTGATTTGGTGCCTTCGGATCTGTCATTTCACCAAAGAAAAAAATTTGTGTCTGATGTGAAGAAATTATTTTGGGAAGAGCGTTACATGTTTCATGTTTGCGCTGATGGGATTATTCATCGTTGTGTGCCTGAGGTTGAGATGATGAGTATACTTGAGGCGTGTCATTCGTCGCCTGTTGGTGGGCACCATAGTAGCATTCAGACTGCTAATAAGATTTTGCAGTGTGGTTATTACTGGCTTATCATCCACCAAGATACTCATAATTTCTCCAAGTCTTGTAATCGTTGCCAACGAGAAGGAGGAATTTCAAAGAAGCAAGAACTACCTATGAACCCTATATTTGTGATTGAGTTGTTCGATGTTTGGGGTATTGACTTCATGGGTCTGTTCGTAAGTTTGCATGTGATAAAGTATATTCTTGTTGCGGTTGATTATGTATCGAAATATGTTGAAGCAACTGTGCTTTCAAACAATGAGGGAAAAAATGTCACCAAGTTCCTGAAAAAGAATATCTCTCCAGATTTGGTACACCTAGGGCAATTATCAACAATGAAGGTTCTAACTTTTGTAATAAGTTGTTCAAGGCGTTGCTAGAGAAGTATGGTGTTCGTCACAGCGTCGCAACTCCTATCATCCGCAGTCAAGTGGTCAAGTTGAGGTGTCAAATAGAGAGATAAAGCAAATCCTTGCAAAGATTGTGAATGCCAACAAAACTGATTGGTCAAGAAGGCTTGATGATGCTCTATGGGCCTATCACACCGCATTCAAGACTCCCATAGGTATGTCCCCCTACCAACTTGTATATGGGAAGTCATGTCATTTGCTTGTAGAGCTAGAGCATAAAGCAATGTGGGCACTCAAGAAGTTGAACTTGGATTGGGGCACCACTTCAAGTCAAAGAATGAATGAGATAAAGAACTTGGCGAGTTTCGCCTTAAAGCATATGAGAGTTCAGCCTTGTACAAGGAGAAGATGAACAAGTACCATGATCAAAGGATCAAAATATGTGAATTTGCTCTCGGTGATCTGGTCTTGTTATTCAACTCAAGGTTGCGCTTGTTTCCTGGAAAACTCAAGTCCAAGGGGACCGGGCCATTCAGAGTAACCCAAGTATTTCCACATGGAGTGGTTGAACTCGAGAACAGGGAAGGAACGAGGTTCTAGGTGAATGGTCAGAGGATAAAGGTCTATTTAGGGCAAGGTGAGAGTGTCAATGCGGTGATAGAGGAATGGAGTCTTGGTGAAGTCTGAGTAACCAAGGGGTCTGCGTCGTGCTGCGACGTTAAATCAAGCGCTGCTTGGGAGGCTACCCAAGATTTATAATCTAGCCAACTATAGGAATTTACTTGTCAATATAGGGATTTTTTCTTAAACTTGTAGTTTTCTAGATAGTTGTTTATTAATTTGTCATTTTAGTGTTAGCTATATAAAGATAGAATAAGGTCCTTGTCTAAAAAGTGTCCACAAAATGTTAAAAGGAAGTCCTAATGTTTGCTACGTGTATAGGGAAGAAAAGGCAATTCTACAAAAAAATGAGCTGGTGTAGTGGTCTAAGGGTCCCATTGATGGTCCGTCGGTCAATCAACGGACCATGGATGGCATCTGTAGATCCCAGGTATGGCTTCTTATTTTTTTAAGTGTTAGAGTGAACCACGGTACCCATCGACGGACCATAGGTCCACACACAAACCATCAATGGGGTTTCGTGGGTCCAATATAGGGTTGCTATCGACCGAACCCGGACCCCTATTTTAAATAAAAACCCTTTCATTTTAAACACACCCCATTTCCCTCCTTTCACTAACTGTTTCAAACCATCCAATTACCCCATATTCATCCCCTAATCTCCCCCACTGACACCCATATATCCTACCTATCAAATTTCATTTCCCCCAATCTCTTTCACATCTCCCCCAATTCTCCATTTTTCTCTTGTCAATTCCTCCATTTCCACCAAGCATTCTAGTCCAGGTTTAGTGTCAAGTTTGCGTGGGTCTTAAGTACAAGTTGAAACCAACACACTTCTCAACTCTGCTTTGCTTTTAACGTAATCAATCTCACCAAATCTTTGATTTGTTTTCATTGTTTAAATTGAAATCAACGAAGTTGTACTTGACCTTGGGTAGGAATTTGCATGATAACTTGGTATAAAGTAGTCCAAAAACTACCCTTGGAACGATGGTATTTGTAGTGTGTTGCTAAGTTTAACTTAACAAAGTGGGTTAGATGTCTAATTGGGTGTTTTGACTTAGGGTTTTCACTATTTACTTGGTTTAATGAGAATTTTAAATGATTGAAACCCTAGGAATGTAGACTACCATGTAATCTGTTGAAATGCATGTTTAGACATAATATAAGTGTTGCTTGTTGTGTTGACAATGATAATTGAAAAAATGGAAATTCATGTTTGGCACAGTTCTGGGCAACGGATTAAACCAACAAACCGTAGGTCTACCTACAGACCGTATGTCGTGGTTCGTCAATTTGATGCACAAAATTGTTGGCTAACTTGTGAACCACGATGTGGACTACGATCCGTCGGTCCATCGACAAACCGTTCTACACATCCGTGGTCCCAACATCAGAGACTTAAAATTTAACTCTCTGACCTACAAATGGGACCCACGGCCCTTCGTTCAATTGACGGACCGTAGGTACCCATCATGGGTCACACACCAGCTACTACCTGGAATATTTTTTATTTTTTGTCTAAGTCCTAATCTTGTTCTAAAAAAATTTTCTTGGGTCTTTGGTATTCTTTAGGTACTAACAGGTCGTCCAAAGGTACTATGGCCCCGAAACAAGCTCCCGTGTACTCTAGGAAGGGAAAGTCCCTATCGTTTGCTTCATCGAAACGGCTAATCAATGAGTCCAACAATGATGGGTACATCCCAGAGACTACCAAAGGCTCCCCCACTGCCCCTTGACTACGAGGAATAGAGCGAGGCAGGTTATTACATCAAGTGACGAAATTGAGGTCACTACCCCCCAGTCTGAGGAGGGGGTCTCAGCTGCAAGGTGAGTCGTAGTCCGGCTCTGAGCCGCATTCCGGCTCCGGTTCCAATAGTACTTCTGCTTCTTCTTCCGATGTCGATAGCACGGGGGATTCCCAGGACCCCCCAGAGTTGAGCTATTTCTCAGTGCCACAGAGCCGAATAGGTGGTGCGTTAAGGGCCAGTACCAAATCTATGATGACGACAAGTTGTTGAATGAGCATAGAAAGATGGCTAGAATTATTACTGAGGATCACGAGTAATAATAGGGAGCCTCCATAATGTGCCCGCCATTGATGAGTTGTTTAAGAGGAATAAATGTGAGTGGATGGCACGGAGCCTAGGTAATTTTAGCGAGAAGATGACTTGTGAGTTCTACACCTCCTATGTATAAATAGTTGTTGTTTTTAATAATGGCTGCTCTTTTTCACTCTGAAACGTTGAGTTCTTGATATACATTAATACACCCAAACCAAACGTACTTAATTAGCTGAATCTAAATAATTAGAATTCAGTTCTTCATTAAGTACAAACAAATGAGGCCTTAGTCTTTCTAGCACCCTCCTTAAGCTTTTCCACAACAATCTGTTGAGCATGAGTCATCAAATGAGAAATGTCCATCCACATGATCAATATTACAATCATACACTCCTTCACAACCATCCTTTGAAACACCATAGAAAACGTTACTCATTCGGGCCTTAGAGTCAACCACAATAGTTAAAGCATATTTAGAGAGTTGAGTGAACTTCAAAGAATACTCCTTCACTATCATGTTACCCTACCTCAGATTTATGATTTCATGGACCTTAGCCACTCTCATCTCAAGTGGGAAGAACCTATCTAGAAAAACACCCTTGAACTTTTCCCTATCCAATGAGCCTGCATCAGTAGTCCTTTCCTCCTTCCACTATTTAAACCAAATATAAGACACTCCCTTCAATGGATAAGCAACCAAATATGTACTCTCGACTAAAGTGACACTCATAATCTCAGTAATCTTTTGAATACCATCAATGAACTCGTATAGATTCTCATCCACCTTCAAACCATGAAACTCTAGAGGGTAGATCCGAGTGAAATACCAGACTCTAGTTGTAGCCATGACCATATTCGGGTTGAATGGGGTCATAACTTCCTGATTGGAGCAGTCATAGCTCGGTCTAGTACTTGGAAAGCAGCCCAGACACATCATGAGGGGCCTTTTCAGCCGAAGGGCCAATTAAAGCTTGAGGTACTTGTTGCTCCTTATTCTTATTTATTCTAACATATGCTCTTCTAGAAGGCATGGTGCCAAAAAATGTGTAAAATATGAGTTAGAAAGAAACTATATAGAGTTGCACTCTATTGCACGATTGACAATATGAAAGAAGTGAAGTATTTCCTAAAGTATTTCATAGCGTCTCATTCATAAATGTGGTGTGCTTCATACCCATAAAAAAGACTCTACTTAATGCGGCTTTCAGATACCCAAAGACATTTGAACCTGATGTTCTAATACCAAGATTGTTAAGGTCTGAGACTACCCCCTACATGAAACATAGTGCTTAGAGCCACAAGTGAGTCCAAGATAACCTTATTGCATGACATGACACTAAGATTAATATATTAAGGCTGAAAAAGACTGAATACGGAAATAACATCTAAATAGTCTATCCAGATCACTTTGACAAGAATCTGATATAAGACATAAGCAGAAACTAAATTTTCTGTCTGAAAAGCCTCTATTGATAAGAGTGGCTAGGACATGCCCCTTTCTCACTCTAACTATCTAAAACTAAAAGTGAAATACTGAAATAAAAGACAAAGGGGTCATCCTCAGATAATGAGGACTTACTAAATGTTGTTGCAATGATGATGGGATCTATACTAATCATGGGTTGGATACTGAGTGTTGGAACCTATATTATCAAATAATATTGGTAAAAAGTGTGTGGTTAGTACTTTTAATGTACTAAGTATGGGGAGTATACATAATAAATATTAAAATTAAACATGATCAATTTGTAAAACATGTTGATGCAATGACCAAGTAATATAATATGAAATTGAGATATACTAATGTGAAATACATAGTACAAGGTCATGCAATAACTTAAGATCTGATTGTGGGAGATACCAAAACCAACATAAACTATGTGATATACTACTTTGAGTTCAATGTACTTCCCCACACCAAAAAGAGGGTGTCCAATACTTTCTATCGTAAGGGACCTGATAATTGAGCTAAAAGTGGATCCACTAGATAATATATTTCTGCGATAAATCATATGATAACACATAGTTCAGGGACTTAGAATCTACTACTAAAGGTTTACAGATGCTGACTCGAAACCTTCATCCCTAAGGTCACTTTGTGCTAACTATACTCCTAATAAAAACATGTATAATTTAGAAATAATAATAATCTAATAATACTGAATTATACTGATAACTGATACATATTGAGTAGTTGATAAATCATGATAACTCAAATTATACTAAGATATACTTTATCCGAAATCACCTTACATCATGATTTCTAAAAAAAATTGGAAGATACTTTATCTAAAAGCATCTAGTTCATGAAAATATGATAATTTGATACATGCATATGAAATAGCATAATTCTAAGTCATGAAAATACTTGCATGCTATAGTTCATAAAATTATCATTGAGAACATAGAGTTATACTTGAAATCATGTAATTAGGGACTGTTCATAAAGAAAAATGATTTGCAATGAAAACCCATGAAGATCGTAGAAACACTAGGGTGAAGGGATACCCATTGATGAAATCCCACATACATGGAGTAGAAACCTTGGCTTTATTATTGGAATGGAGATTTGAAGCTTGGAACTATGATGACATGAAGGTCATTTTTGGAAAATTACCATTTTACCCTCTCGATTGTTTCCAGAGTCATGTGGGATCAGTGTATGAGGTTAGTTTTGTATCAAGATAAAAAGGTTTTGATTTTTGGAGGTTTTAGAGTTTTAAAGTCACTTAAGTTGATATAAGTGACTTTAGTCGATATCTGGAGCTACAACTCTCAAGATGGAATTTTGTCAGTTATATCAGCTCTGCAATGCGAAATTTGTTCTAAGAGTGTTTTCAGTTTTAGTTTCAGAGTTTTTCTGTTGAATTGAGCCCTTGAGTTGGAGGTTTACGTGAATTTATGCCTAGAATTGACTTGAGTCAATGTTCAGAGTTCAAATGCTCAGATTGGATTTCAATCAATTTGTTAGATTCAAGAAATAATTATAAGCCTAGGTGAGGTCTTGATTTATTTTTATAGGTACCAAGGGCATTTTGGTGCTTTTGGGTGAAAGTTAATTAATTGCGGTTTTAACATGTGTTGCGGCTTTAATGGGTACCAAGTAAAGGGGACCTTGAATCCATGTTTCAATGGTTCCATTGGGTCTGGAACATCGAATATAGTAGTGTAGAATATCTAGTTTCTGATCTAGTGATTCCAAACGAATCCCGAGAGTCCATTCTAAGAATTTTAGTGCCTCGGTGTTTTGCTGTTGCAGTTGTTTCTGGTTTATGATGAACACATGTTCCTGATTGCGTGACCCTTCCTTGTGATGGAGTAGTTGTAACTTTCCCATACTTCACGATCGTGAGGAGGGTATTAGGAATGCGTAGCATTGTGCTTCCTGAGTATCAGGATCACGTGAACTAATTTGCGATCGTGAAAGTTAATAATGAGTTGACAATTATATTCATCTTTATGATCATGTGGCTTGGGTCCAAAATTAGGGTTTTTTCCATTTTCCATTTTTGAACCTTCAAAGCTCGGTGTGGACGATCTCAATGAAGTTTTTTGAGTTTAAGCATTAGGGTAATTAATTTTGACTCCCATTCTCTGAAAGAGGTTTTTTGAGTTTAAGCATTAGGGTAATTAATTTTTACTCCCATCCTTTATTTAATTCACATTTTAATAATCAAATATTTGTTTTTGAATTCAAGCTTTAGAGACTCTTCATAAACTTGGTATTTAAGTAAATTAAGGTTTTGAGTATGGTTTTAGCTCATTTTTCACATATGATTTCACTTTTGTTTTCCAAATTGGGTATTATGAATTTCTATGAATTTTCTAGAATTACCTTAGCCCTAGAGATTGACCTTTATATCGATTTGGACCCGGTTTCAAAAATTAGCTTTATGGGTATGGATGTTAATGATTTCCTATGGGGATGCTTTATTTGATTAGATTTTGTGGATTTAGAGACTCGTTGTAGAGGAAAGATTCAAGTGCCAAGTTGATTGGTTCTTTTTTAAGGCAAGTAGATTTCTTTGAACTTTCGTTAACCATATTTGAACCTTATTTTTCTTGTTATGTGTTAGGAGTGATGAGAAATAATAAAGGTCATATTATATTGTAATTGTTGTCGATTGTTGTTCAAGTATTGATAATTATCACGGGGGAATAAAAAGAATGAACTTTGATATGATAATGTGTAATGTGCCAAGTGACTTGACTGCTACATTGACCCAATTTTGATGATGTTCCATGATTATGTGTGAATGGTTATTGATGTGTAATTTATTATCCTCTCATATTGCATAGGAAAATGCTTACTTTCATTGGTTTTGTGACACATGTTGTGTTGAGAAAGAGAAACAAAGTGGATGTACCATTATCAAAGGACGTGTAATATGATGTGGTTGATACTATTCGACTGATGCACCACACGCCATGGTTCATACTCTTCGACTGATGCGCCTCATGCCGTGGTAGGTGTATGGACTGATATATCCCTTATGGGTCCTGTGTTTCGATATAACGGGTGTGTATCAATAGTGTAGACATGCATCACTCTATATGATATTTGTATTACATTGCATTGCACCTCATCCTCAATATTTAACCTTGTTAATGAGTTTCTATGGTTCGTGGTGATTTGGATATGAAAGTTTGTGATATATGGAGATTCTTATATGAGGATTATTTTGTACTGCATGTGCTATCTTATATTTGTGACTTGTGAAATCGTTAGGATAGGTTGGTTTTGATCTCTGTGCAGGTAGTAGTATTTGTGGAGGTTCCAATGGTCTATCAGGGTACTTGTGTTCAATATTACATGACTTAGGGTTAGTTTGGGATGCTTCTTGAGTACCATTGTTGTGTTGGTACTCACTTCCTTGCTTTCTACATTTGTGTACGTTACGATCATAGACCATCTTGATCATTCCTCATACATCTTTGTTCGAGGCTTAGTTTTGGAGTTTTTGAGGTAAATTTTTGTCATCCCAGCAGTCGTCACATATTCTTGATTATGTCTTTCTACTATTCTAGTATTGTAGACATTCAAACATATATTATCTTGGAATCTATTGTAATACTTAGTGGCTTGTACACACACCAGGTTTTAGGAATTCTTTTTATGTTATGTTTTCTGCACTGCGTATGTTATGTTTGGTTCGTGATTTCTCTTATTTCCTCTTTTACGCTTATTGAGGGTTGTTTAGGATGACCTGTCTTGGTAGGATAAGACATGTGCAAACACACCCATTATTTGAGTCGTGACAAATGGTATTCAGAGCCAAGGTTTTATAGGTCTAACATATGTACAAGCCAAGTCTATTACAGTCTCGAGCATTAGTGCGGAGACATCTATTGCTGGCTATGAAGACCGTTAGGAAACTTCCTTTTGTTCATTCATTCTCATCATGTGTGGTTATTTTCGCTAGTACTGAGTTGTCGCGTGCTCTTTTGTAAGATGGCTAGGACATGCACTACTACTGCTACTAGAGGAAGGGAGGGAGTCTCCGAGCAGGTTACTAATACACTTCTAAGGGTAGAGGTAGAACTCATGCGAGGGGGGAGGTTGTGCCCAATGAGTGGCACCATCGAGAAATCATGTCAGAGTTATCTCTCTTAAGCCAGATATGGATACTAAAGGGGACCAGGTTTCTCTGTTGTTGCACCTATACTTCATGACACCTTCCTTAGAGTTTTGGGTGTACTTAAGGGTTTTACTGGGAGTGAGGGTATGAAAGACACACCGCAGGCTTCTCAGACTAGAGTGGGAGCTCATACCCCAGATCAACATCAGGTACAAATTGTTCATTGTTCGATGGGACAGCCTCTGGCAGGCCCTCTGGTTGGTGGTGATCCATTATCGATAGTTGGAGTCTTTGGTTCTTATCCTAGCAATCTTATTTCCTTCCTTCGTGCCCAGTGATTGATTTATATAGGGTGCTTGTCTTACTTAGAATTCATTTAAGATACTAGTATTGAACAACCTTCTATAGATTATATTCTAGCATTATCGCATGGACCAACAAAGTTGAATGAATTAAAGGATCAATTGTAGGATTTGTTAAGTAGGGGGTTTATTCTCTCTAATTTATCACCTTGGGGTGCACCAGCTCTGTTCGTGAAGAGAAAGATGGTTATGAGGATATGCATTGATTATAGACAGTTGAACAAGGTGACTATTAAGAATAACTATCTTCTTTCGCACATTGATAATTTGTTTGGTCAACTTCAGGGAGTAGTGTTGTTCTCCAAGATAGATTTAAGATCGGGTTATCATCAATTAGGGATTAGGGCATCAGATGTCCTTAAGCCAACATTTCTGACTTGATATGCCCATTATGAGTTTTTGGTGATGTCTTTTTGGTTGATTAGTGCCCCCAACAATTTATGGAGTTGATAAATAGGGTGTTTCATTTGTATCCTATTTTTTGTGATTGTATTCATTGAGGAAATCTTGGTGTATTTTAAGAGCGAGGTTGATCATGTTCGGCATTTGAGGACAATGCTTCAGAGTTTAAGGAGGGTATTAAAGTGCATCAAGCCAAGATTGAGGCATTTAGAGGTTGGACAAGACCTACTTCTCCTACCTAGTTTGGTAGTTCTTTGAGATTGGATGGCTATTATTAGAGGTTTGTGCGGGGTTTATCTTCCATTGCAGCCTCATTAACTAAATTGACTCAGAAGAGTGTGGGTTTCTAGTGGTTCGATGTGTGTGAGTCGAGCTTTTAAAAGCGCAAGACTTTGTTGACTTCAACTCCAATTCTGACTCTACCCAAGAAGGGTGTGGGTTTTACTGTGTACTGTGATGCTTTGGAAGTTGGCTTAGGTGGTGCATTGATATAGAAGGGAGAGGTTATTGCATATGCTTCTAGGTAGTTGAAGACTCATGAGGAACACCATCCCGCCTAAGAATTAGAGTTGGCGGCGGTAGCATTTGTGCTTAAGTTATGGCTTCATTACTTGTTTATGTGCATTGTGAGGTTTTCACTGATCATAGAACCCTCAGTTCATATTATGTTAGAGGGATCTTAATTCGAGTCCGTGTAGGTGGATTGAGTTGTTCAAGGACTATATTATGACCATTTTGTACCACTCGTGCAAGGCAAATATGGTAGCAGATGCATTGAGTAGGAAGTCTTCTATCATAGGGAGTCTTTCATCCATCTGAGTTGAGGAGCGACCATTGGCTAGAGATGTCGAGAGGCTAGCCAACAACTTTGTGCATTTACAAATTTCTAAGGATGGCAGTGTTCTTGCCTTTTTGAGGACCCGATCTTCCTTAATTAAGCAGATTCATGAAAACCAATTTAAGGATGAAAAATTGTATATTATTCGAGACGAGGTGACTAAAGGTGAGGATAACAAAGCGTACTTGATTTTGAGGGGGTGTTGAGGATTAGAGGTAGTTGGTCATGAAAAGAACCCTAGTTCTTGCTTAAGAGGAAACTTGAGAGAGAAAAAACTTTGGTTTTGGAGAGTTAAGAGAGAATCAGAGGTTAGAGTCATTAGGAATCAGTTAATCCCACTTAGAATAGCTCAAAACGATGTAGTATATGATTTAAAAAGAGTAGGAAAAGACCAAAATAACCCTGATTTAAATACTGATGGAGGTCTTTTTTATGGACACGTTTATGGTTCCTACAACATTCAACGGACAGTGAACGTGTCTGTATAAGGCAGAAATTTATTGGTTCCTAAAAGTCATTCTATGAATGCTTTTATGGTCCTTAGATCGATCCATGGGACGTGCAAGTGTCCGCGAAAGACATAGTTGCCAAGGTTTTAGACGCTTGGTTTATGGATTGATCCACGACACGTAAAGCTTCCACGGTCAATTGAATAGTTTCTGAAACTCTCTTAGAAATTTTCCAAATTATGAGTTATGGTCTACGAATCACATCACGGTCCGTGGTTACTTTCACAATTAGTGAAAGGGTCCATACAAACCCAATTTGTAAATTTTGGTCTTTCTGATCTTTCCAGGGGTTGATCTAGGCTAAATAACGTTTAGGGTGTTACAATTGTAATTGTAGAGTCAATTGAATCCAAGAGTGAGCTACTTCTTCCGGGCTATCATGGTTTCGTCTTATTTTTGTAGTCCATTTTCTGGACTTAGACTCTCTTTAGTTCTTTTGTTTTGAGATTTTATCCCCATATTCTATACTATGTAGAATTTTGGTTCAGGATTTCCAGCTTCTTGGGAGTTCTTCAGCAACGTTTGATGACTATCATTTTTAATTATGAAACTTGTCTTGTTTTTAAGTGCTTAAACTAATCCTTTTTTTGTTATTCAGTGATGTGTGCTAGTAGTTATGGTTCTCCCCTGACGGTTGGTGTGGGTGTAACTCACGGCGAGTCGAGATAGTGATAGTCGTTCATCCCTAGAATAGTAAATATATTCTCATGGTATCTATATATTTCAATATGCTAGTATAATCACAAGTTTATAATTCATAACATCAATTAAAAAGACAATTCAATAATTTACATGCTTATTCAAATAAGAAACACATAATTTAATCATAAACAAACATATCACGACCCAAAGTACACCCTAGACATGACATGACGTATAAGACCCCAGGAGGCCTTTCAATAGTAACTTGTGTCATGATCCAGGGGTACACCATATGTAACATAGCGTATAGGACCCTGAGAGAACCCATACAAGCTACTTAGCATTCATAACATAAGAAATAGAACAATGGGAGTAAAGACAACATTTCAAGTCCAAACATATTATAAAAGAAAGCGGAAGTCTAAAACACTTCTCTCAATGTCACGACCCAGGGCTACCCCTAGATGTAACAAGGCATATAAGACCCCGAAAGGCCTCATACAATCCACTTAGCATATCATAACATAAAGCATTAGTAAATGGTACAAAATTTAAAACATTTTCAACAATCAAAAGTCTTTCATAAAACGAGTGGCATTCTAACATCATTGTCTCAAACCATCTAACATAAGAGATAAAAGATCTTGGGACGCGGCCCATACAATAGTCCAACATGAAAACAGACATAAAAGGGTGATCCAATCCTCGAATACAATGAGGACTCACCAAAGCTTCATTTCCTTGATCAACTATGAACCTAGCCACAAGTGTGTGAATCGAGAGCGCCGACCCCTACATTTGATAAGAATGTAGGCAAAAGTATGTGTTAGTACAAAGATGTACTAAATATGATGGCTAGTATATACAACATGGACATAAGCATTAGTAAACATAAGACATAAAGCATAAGCATAATCAAGACATCATAAGCATTATAATGAAAGAGAAATACTTCCTTAAGTAACCTCACTTAACCTTAGCCAAGACTTAGGTCAACCACCTCTAATAAAGCTTACATCATGGAAGGCATACCTAGCAAAACTCCAAGTCAAACATCTTCACAACATAATCATATCGTTCATACTTACTTTAAAGACATGGGGATTCGCCTCTATGCCTAGCTTATAAAGACAAATGGGTATTTGCCTCTTGCCTTGCTTACTTTAAGATTATAGGTACCGCCTCCACAATCTCATCATATGACACGGGTACTCACCTCCACATCATTTCATAAGGATCATGGGTACTCGCCTCCATGTCCATTCATCATAATAAGAATGTGGGGAATCACCTCTTGTTCAATTCTAAGAAGTATGGGAAATCACCACATATCCATCATATATGGAGGTCAAGGGTAGTTGCCTCTAGCCTAATCATTCATTTAGCATTTTAGTCTAAATTCATTTTAGGTGAGCAATCCTTTCAACCTATAATCATTTATGTCAGTAAACCTTTCACATTCATTCAATCATGCTTAGCAACTCATTGTGGGAAGTATCTCTTCCACACCACATCATCAACAATCAACAATTCATAGTCTAGGCTTTACTCTCAAAGCACTACATCTCATAATAAATAATTATGCTTCATTCTCAAGCAATTTTATTCACAATTCATCTATCCTATAAGGACATAACTAACCCACAAAGTTTCCCTTCATGTCATCAACCCAAATCATATCAATTCTACCCTAAAATCATAGGATAAGCATGGGTACATGTAATTTCATCCTAAAAATATGCAATTCTATCGATTCAATTATAAACAATCATAATCCAACTATTTGGATCAACATTTATCATAACCCACAACATTGGAAGAAATCCTAACTATAATTGGGGATTAAGATTTCACAATTGGGGGAATTCTAGGGGACTCCAGGGGAGAAAGGATCCCATGGATGAAAAGCCATCATACCTTAGTCACAAGGCCCTCAAAAGGCTGAAGATTGGGGGACTTGAACTTGACCTAGCTTTAATCTCTTCTTCTTCTTCCACTTTCTAGAGAGAGAATATTTGAGAGAGAGTTTTGGGTTTTTCTTTTGGGAATTGAGAGAATGACGTAAATGGGGGATTTTGGGGGTTAAAAATACTTAAATAGGTGTTTTAGACTTAGGCAAAACGACACCACTTCAATTTAATTAAAACCGGAAAGTCGCAAAGTACCCTCAACTCAGCCGCCCAGACTCCACCCACGAGACCCTACCAAAGGATCGTGGATGGACAAGGTCCATCCTGGTCATGCGTGGTTTGATTTATAGAGTTTCTTGGCCACCCATGACACCCCCAACCATGGTCCGTGGACCCATCCATGTGGCGTGGGTCTTGCCGTGGTTCTACATTAGGCAGTTTTCTAGGGTGTCCATCTACAGGGCCACCTACGGGGCATGGTCTCACCCACGTACCGTAGTTGGTCCTTCGGAGGTGACATCTTGGAATTTTAACATGCTATGCCTTCTACTTGAATACGGGGTGTTACAATATCTCCCCCTTGGAAACATTCGTCCTCGAATGGTAGTTTAGGCACTTCTTAAAGGAAACAACTCAATACTAGAAACCCATTATGCATGCAATACATCTAAATGCACACAACCAAGGAGAAATCATCAACTCCAAGTTAAACATATTCAATGTACCATATGGAAGTAGGAACTACATCTAGCAACCCAATATGAATGAAATCTTAACATTTCTCATGTTCAAGGAGGAACTATCATCTCCAACTCAAAAGTAATGCTCTACATAATCTCATGGAGCCTAAATGCAATTTATACACAAACACTTATTCAAGGAGGAAATCTCCACTCCAAGCTAAGGCATGCTCAACAACTCATCTCATGAAGTCTATAAGCAACACATACTCAATACTCAACAACATGAGGAAAATAATTCTGAAAAGCCATTTTCTTTTAAAACTTAAGCTTTTTCATGAACATGCAAATTTAAGGAAATCATGGAAACACATAAAACACACATGACTTCAAACATAAGCAAACCAAGAGGAACTCGTTACCTCAAGCTAGAATAGGAGGAAAAATATGAGGATACCGGGACATTATATCGGCTTTGGCCTCCCAAGTAGCATTCTCAACTAGATGGTACCTCTATAGCACTTTTACGGAAGCAACTTCCTTGTTCCTCAATTTCTTAACTTGCCGATCTAGAATCTCAACCAGTACTTCCTCATTAGAAAGGCTTTCATCAACTCCCAACCCTTTTAATGGGACTATGGATGTCGAATCTCCAACACAATTTTATAACATAGAGACATGGAAAACTGGATGCACAGATGCCAACTCATTAGGCAAATCAAGCTCATATGCAACCTTACCAACACGTCTCAAAATTTGATATATGCTTACAAATCGGGGACTAAGCTTCCCTTTCTTACCAAACCGCAATACACCCTTCATAGGTGAGATTTTCAAGTAAACCCAATCAAGCATATCAAATTCAAGTTCCCTTCTTCTAACATAGGTATAAGACCTTTGTCGACTTTGGGTAGTTCTCAGCCTCTCTCTAATAAGTCAAACTTTAGCAATAGCCTCATGAATTAACTCGGGCCCTATCAAGGAATCTTCACCCACCTCAAACCATCCTATAGGAGATCTACACCTTCTACCATAGAGAGCCTCAAATGGAGCCATACCAACACTAGAATGGTAGATATTATTATAGGCAAATTCTATCAAGGGCAAATGGTCATCATAATTTCCCTTTAAATATATCACGCAAGTCCTCAACATGTCTTACAATGTTTGGATTGTTCATTCTGCTTACCCATCGGTTTGTGGGTGAAAAGCTATGCTAAGCTTAACCTTAGTACGAAGACCCTTTTGGAAAGATTTCCAAAACTGAGAAGTGAATTGGGTACCACGATAAAAAATAATGGACAAAGGCACTCCATGTAGCCTTACCGTTTCTCTTAAGTACAACCTGTCATAGTCCTCCGCCGAGAAGGAGACTTTGACGGGGAGGAAATAAGCCGATTTAATCATCCGATCTACTATCACCAAAATATAGTCATGTTAGCACCGAGTGAATAGAATACCAAGAACTTCCGAGTAGTTATGCTAATGTCTTGGGATAAACCTCCCGATTTCTGATGCTCAACCTTCACCTTTTTGCAATTTGGACATTTGACCACAAATCCTGCAATATCCTTCTTCATCCCATTCCACCAATAGATCTCCCACAAATCACGACACATCTTGGTGGCTCCTGGGTGAATAGAATACCAAGAACTATGAGATTCACTCAAGATTTGTTCCCTCAAGTCATCAACATTTTAAACGCATAACCGACCTTGATATCTAAGGACACCATCTCCCTTTTGGGAGAAAGCCTTAACAGGCTTCCTCAGTACCACTTCTTTCAATTCTACCAAAGTCGGATCAAGACATTGCTTTGCTTTAACATCTTTCACGAAAGACGATTATGGCCCTTTATGAATCATGACACCACCCTTGGTAGAGTCTACTAATTGTACACCTAATCGGGCTAATCTATGGACATCCCGAGCTAACTCTTTTCTATCATCCTCAACATGTTCAACACTACCTATCAATATTCGACTAAGAGCATCCGCTACTACATTCACCTTACTGGAGTGATATAGGACACTCATATCATAGTCCTTCAACAATTCGAGCTACCTTCTTTGCCGAAGATTCAAGTCCTTTTGGGTAAACAGATATTGCAAGCTTTTATGGTCGGTGAAAATATCCACATGAACCCCATACAAATAATACCTCCAAATCTTTAAGGCAAATACAACCGCCACTAATTCAAGATCGTGGGTAGGATAGTTCTTCTCTTGAACCTTTAATTAACTTGAAGTATAGGCAATCACCTTACCATTTTGCATAAGCACCCATCCCAAACCAACTCTAGAGGCGTCATAATATACCACAAAGCCATCTGTATCATCCGGTAAGGTCAACATCGGAGCAGAAGTAAGTCTATCTTTCAACTCTTGGAAACTTTTCTCACATTCTTCGGATCATATGAACTTGGACTTATTTTGAGTCAAAGTCGTCTTAGGAGTAGCAATGGAGGAAAACCCCTCAACAAACATTCTATAATAACCAGTCAAACCGAAGAAGCTTCTAATATCTGTCGGTGATAGAGGTCTATGCCAACTCTTGACCGCATCGGTATTGATAGGATCTACCTCAATACCCTTACTTGAAACAATGTGGCCTAGAAAAGCCACGGACCTTAGCCAAAATTGACATTTTCTAAACTTAGCAAAATGTTGTCTTTCCTTAAGGATTTGCAACACAACTCTCAAATGATTAATGTGATCATCCTTGGTCCTTGAATAAATCAAAATATCATCAATGAACACAATTACGAACATATCAACGTATTGTATAAACACCCTATTCGTCAAGTCCATAAACGCCGTCGGGGCATTAGTCAAACCAAAGGACATAACCAAAGGACCATATCGGGTTCTAAAAGCCATTTTCGGAATATCTTCCTCTTTCACCCTCTACTGGTGATAACCTGACTCGAGATCAATTTTAGAGAAATATCTTGCCCCTTGAAGTTGATCAAATAAGTCTTCTATTCTCGAAAGAGGATACTTGTTCTTGATGGTTAATTTGTTCAACTGTCTATAATCGATACACATACGAAGAGAATCATCGTTCTTCTTAACAAGTAACACCGAAGCACCCCATGGAGAGATACTCGATCGGATGAAATCCTTATCCAATAAGTCTTTTAATTGTTCCTTCAACTCCTTAAGTTCTGCCAGAGCAATTCTATAAGGAGGAATAGAGATAGGTTAGGTATCTGGGAGAAGGTTAATTCCGAAGTCTATTTCCCTTTCGGGAGGAATGCCGGGTAAGTCAGCGGGAAACACTTCCGAAAACTCATTTACAATAGGGACCGACTCAAGAATAGGGATTTCGGACTCCACATACCTCACCCTCATTATATGGTAGATACAACCCTCCGAGATCATTTTCCTAGCTTTTAGGTAAGAAACAAATCGACCTCTAGGCATAGAATTTACCCCCTTCCACTCTAGGATAGGCGCATTTGGGAATTGAAATTTGACTACCCGAGTTCTACAATCGATAGAGGCATAACATGAATGCAACCAATCCATACCAAGAATAACATCAAAGTCTAACATATCAAGCTCTACCAAATCAACAAGAGTAACTCTATGAGATAAAGAAACGGGACATCCTCTATAGACCCTCTTAGCCACCACAGAATCACCAACAGGAGTAGAGAAAAAAAAGGTTCTAACAACACTTCGGGGAGCACATCAAACCTCATAGCTATATAAGGGGTCACAAAGGACAAACTAGCCCCTTGATCAAGTAAAGCATACACATCTATATGAAAAACATTTAATATACCAGTCACTATATTCGGAGAACTCTCTCGGTCACCTCTAGTTTGGAAAGCATAAAAATGATTTTGCTCTGGAGCTTTTCCACTCGAGCCACTTGGACCGGATGAAAGGTAGGGTTCACCCTTATGATGAGTGTCTCCCTTACTTCTACCAACCAAAAGGCAGTTCCTTATCTTATGATCTGTTTTATCACACCCAAAGAAAGCATTAGAGCCCGCTAGACACTTCCCATCATGATTTCTCCCATATTTAGCACAAGTAGGAATCAAAGGCCCATTACCATCTCCTTGAGATTTGGGGTTAGACACCCTCTCATTACTTGTCCTCGAAGGAGCATTTGTAGAAACTTTCCCAGAGAACTTTTGTCGGAGCCTTGAACGACCCCGTCCACCGGACCTACGATGTGAATAGTTACAATTGTCCACTCTTGCTCTCTTTGCCTCTCTGGATCTTTCCTTGAAATTTTATTTCTCAATTTGTTGGGCATGCACTATAAGGCGAGAATTGTCCATGTCATGGACAAGAATAGCAGTGCGGCACTCTTTGACTACCATGTCGGACACACCAGATAGAAACTTACTCATCTTAGCCCTACAATCTACCACAATAGAAGGAGCATATTTGGATAGTTGAGTGAACCTCAAAGAATACTCCCTTACACTCATATTTCCTTGCCTAAGATTAAAGAACTCAAGTACCTTGGCCTCTCTCATCTCAAGAGGGAAGAATTTGTCAAGAAAGGAACTTTTGAACCTTTCCCATTCCATGGGACTCGCTTCCACCGGCCTTGCCTCTTTCTATTGATTGAACCAAATCTGAGCAACCCCTTTGAGTTGGTAAGCGACCAATTCCGCCTTCTCTATTGGAGTCACTCCTAAAATAGCAAGTATCTTGTAGACCTCGTCGATAAACTCTTGAGGGTCTTCCTCAACTTTGGAGCCATAAAATTCGGGAGGGTTCATCCTTGTAAGATCCATCACTCTTGCCGCTGCCATACCCACATTTGGGTTCATAGGGGCTACCACCTCCCTATTAGCTTGAGCCGTCACGGCTTGAGCCAACACTTGGAAAGCCGACCAAAACTCCGCATTTGTTACATTATCGTTCAATGGGTCAACCGAAGCTTGAGCAGGAGCTTGGGGAGGAACTTGAGTAGCAGCCTCTTGATCAACATTGTTTCCCTCCATCCTTCTAGCACTAGCCCTTCTAGTATTCATATCCTGAAAATCATTAGGTAAGGATTTAGAGAAAGACCTTATGGAGTTAAACTAAGGTGGCACGACTTAGAGAAATGAAGAAGTGAGATCTCCTAAACATCTAATAGCCTCTCATTCATAAATGTAGCGCGCTTCACACTTATGAACAAAACTCTACTAGACATGGTTTGAGACATCCTAGAACCATTCTAAACCTTGTGCTCTGATTACCAAGTTTGTCACGACCAATGGGTACCCCTTAGATGTAACAAGGCATATAAGACTGTTACAACCTAGGGGTACACCCTAGATGTAACATGGTGTACTTGACCCCAAAGGGGTCTCATACAAGCCCTTAGCATATCATGAACATAAGATAATAGAAAAATAGGGAAAATTTAAAACTTTTTACAATCGAAGTCATTTTCATAAAAGAAAGCGGAAGTCTTTCTATACTTTGTCTCAAACCATCTAATACAACTTTACAATGAAACTCTTGGGACACAACCCATACAATAGTCTCAAAAACATGAAATAAAGACATAAAGGAAATGATGGGTTTTGTCCTCGAAGCTATGAGGACTCACCAAGATCTTCAACTCCTTATCTCCTTAGAAATCGAGCTTCAAGAAAGCACTCATGTCTCCAAACCCTACATTTGATTAGAATGTAGGCAAGGTATGCATTAGTACAAAATGTACTAAATATGTTAGCTAGCATAAGTCAAGGGTTAGTCAATATGAGACATAATCCAAAATCATATGAAATACTTCATAAAACATAAACTATAAGCATAAGAGACAATATCATCATAATAAGCAAAGTCTCCAACATAAGCATCATTTAAGCATTCTTTGACTCTTAGTCATCTATACCATAATAGAACTATTCTCGACTAACCTAAAAGCATAGATGTGCAATGCATGAATAGCATCCCATAATACCACCCAAGCCAAGTATACATTTTTGGTCATCTTAATCATAGCCTATAAGCATAGTCAAGTCTTAAGCTTTTCTACCATTAGGGTTCTATACTTCTAAGTAACCTCAAACCACACTTTTGCAATGTAAGAAAGGCATCCCATACTACCTTTCACACTAAGCATAACCTTGAAGTCATCATAGTCATATATAACCTACTTTGGCTTCATTATTAGCTTACTTCATATAGACAATGGAACTATCACCTTTAGTCAATCATCTTATGTCAAGGAAGGCAACTATAGCACAATCCTAACTAAGCATACATCATATAAGAGAAACGCTTCATGAGTCACCTTAAGGCAAGCTTGTGCCATGCATGAGCAAGACCCCATAATCCTACCCATGCTAAGCTAGACACTCTAGGTTCATCATTCATGTTCATCATCTCTTAACATCATAAAGACAAGGGTAATCACCTCTTAGTAATGCATGAATTGGAGAGGTATCTAAAACAAAAATCCAAACTAGTCATGCTCATGTTCACAAATGCAAGGGGAATCATCTCAAGGCATACATGTTTAGTTCATCATGAAGGACAAGGGAAGTCACCTCAAGCCACACATATCATGGAATCATAAAGACAAGGGTATTCACCTCTAGCCATACATACTAATGAGTTATAGAGACAAGGGTACTCACCTCTAGTCATGCAATCAATGAATCATAGGTATTCTCCTCCATGTTCATTATTAGTGGAATATAGGTATTCGCCTCCATATTCATTTTTATGTGATATAGGTATTCACCTCCATATCCATTTTAATGTGTAATATGGGTATTCGCCTCCACATCATCATAAAAGGATCATAGGTAATCACCTCCCTGATCAACATAAAGGCTAATGGGTAATCACCGCTTGCCTTGGCAGTCATGCATAAAAGGTAATCACCTCACACTCCCTATCTCATGACATGGGTAATCACCTCATGTTTAATTAATTAGGAGTAAGGGAACTCACCTCACATTCCTATCATGTAAAGGTTATTTAGGGGAATCTCCACAAGCCTCATCACAATTTATAGTCCTAGGACTTAGTTTCATTTTAGGTGAGAAAACCTTTCAACCTAGAATCCTTCTATGTGAGAGAACCTTTCATGTCACGTCATATTCATACATAATACCATATCTAGAATTCTACATTAGACATGGATATCATCATGAAGCAAGTGATTCTATCACTTCATACATTCAAGCATTTATTAGGTGATTAGGTGAGTATAGGCCTTTCACCACAATTCTACATATTAAGCTTCTATTCTCAATTAGACTTTTACTCTCAAAGCCTTAGCACATCTAGTTCATCACATTGGCTTTACTCTCAAAACCCTAGTGATTAACATTATGACTACAAGCCCTACATTCAAGCTTTACTTCTTGCAACCTTCATTCATACTTAGACTTCAAGGTATTTTAATCACATTCTTCATTAGTAGGTGATTCTAGTCATAATTGATCATAAAGGTTCAAGTTGAACTTTACTATTTATGATCCTTCATATTCAATAAAGTCTAGTTCAATTCATTATTATATGTTCCTAACCTTGAACAATTACTACACATGACATTGATTTAAGAAGATGACCTATGAACCTTCAATTTGACCTCTAATGGCATAAACCCACAAAATATCACATTCATCAAATAGACTAGGGTTAACTATAGAAATCACATGAATTCATCATAATATAATATTTCAATGCTAATACAATCATAATTAGGTATTATCCACTAGATTGGAATTATACCTAAACCCTACCCATAATGTAGGAAGAAACCCTAGCTAGTTGGGTTTTAACTTCACAATTGGGGGAAAACCTAGGGGGCCCTATGGGTGGAAGAACCCATAGATGATTAAGCTAACATAACTCAATTCAAATCTCTAACCAAGCTTGAAGCAATTGAGGAAATTCTTCCCCTCTTCCTTCTTTTCTTCTTCTTCTTCTTCTTCTTCTTCTTCACTTCTAGAGACAGAATTTGGGTTCTTTGAAGAATGAGTTAATTGATTTAGTTTAGGGGTCTATTAGGCTTATATAGGTGGTTTAATAACTAACTAACCGACCTCCCTTAACCCCTATCTAATTACTAATTAACCCCTAAGTCCCCTAACTAAAACACGTAACTTAAAAACTGCCTTGACCCATGAAACCCCCACCCATGGACCATGGGTGGGTCTACAGGGCGTACTGGTGGTTCGTGAATAGGGTACTGGAGCGAAGAATGGCAGGCAAACTCAGGCCTTGACCCACTACCCCATCCCATGGGGCGTGGGTCCATCTACGGCCAGTAGGTGGCATCCGTAGGTGCTACCAATTGACAGCTTTTGGGGGCTGTTTTTAGGTCCTCCTCAAGGACCCCTTGGGTGGTCCTTGGGGGGTCGTACCTCGACGTTTAGCCCCTCAAACCTCCATTCTAAGTATGGAAATCATTTTTGTTATTTTTAATCCTCATACCACACTCTAAAACTCTTACGAAAAGCTCTAGAACTCTCTAGTTCAACTTACTAGTTTCCGGGGAGTAATACTATATCCCCCTCGGGATCATTCGTCCTCGAATGACGATTCTAAACACTTCTGAAAGTCACAACTTTAAACTAGAAGCCCATCATGCATGCACTACATCTAAATGCACATAACCAAGGAAGAAACTTCAATTCCAAGCTAAACACATTCAATGCAACACAAGGTAGTAGAAACTACTTCTACCAACCCAAAATGCATGAAACTCTATATCTACTCATTTTCAAGGAGGAACTTACATCTCCTAGCTAAAACATGCTCAACACAGACACATGGAGCCTAAATGCAAAATACTCTCAAAAAGCATTTATTCAAGGAGGAATCTTTCAACTCCAAACTAAGGCATGCTCATTAACTCATCTCATTAAGTCTATATGCAACTCTATTCAATGCACTACAACATGAGGAAAACAATTCATATAGGTCATTTCTAATAAGACCTAAGCATTTTCATGAACATGCACCACATAAAAAGATCATGGAAACATACAAATCACATATGACTTCATATAAAAGTAAATCAAGAGGAACTTATCATCTCACACTAGAATGGAATATAAGAAAAAAGATGAGGACATTGGGACATCTCATTGGCCCTTGGCCTCCCAAGTAGCACTCTTAACCAAATTTCTTACTAAAGAACACTCCTTACCACTTTATGGAACAACTTCCTTGTTCTTCTATTTCTTAACTTGCCGGTCTACGACCTTTATCGGTACTTCTAAATTAGAGAGGTTCTCATTAAGGAACTCTAGCTCACAAGCAACCTTACTAACACCACTCAAGATCTCATATGAGCCTACCAAACCAGGACTAAACTTCTCATGCTCACTACACCTCTCAAGTTGAGAATTTCAGCAAACCTAGCTCATGAACATCAAGAACACTCAACGGCCTTGCTATCTAAGAACATTATCCCCCCTTTGGAGCAAGCCTATACAAACTCTTTTAAGCATCACTCTTTTCAATTCTAAGGTCGGAGTAAGTCATCACGAAGTTTTCACATCATCACACAAAATTATTCTAAACCATGGTGAATTACACTTCTACCCTTCTTAGAGGAGTCTATTCACTCCACCCATCTAGGCATTATTTAAACACCCTATTCAACCAATCTATCAACATACCTCAAAACTCATCATCACTAAGTCGGGTTCTACCATCAACTAAACATAACCACACAATAACCTTGCTAGTTAGGCACACTATCTCCCCCTTTGGAGTAAGCCTACACAAATTCTTCTAAACATTTTTCATATAAAAAGGCAACAATGAAGCATCATTCATACTAAACACAACATCAAAGTCCATCATCTCAAATCTATCAAGTCACATAGCCATAATTGGCAACACAACCAACCTTTTCTCCCTCGCTCCTTGTAGCATAAGCCATTCAAGTAGTCATATCCTAAAGACTATCGGATAAGGAATAGGAGAGAGGCCTTATAGAGTTAAACTCTATGGCACAACTTAGAGAATGAAGAAGTGATATTTCCTAAGCATCGAATAGCCTCCTATTCATAAATGTGGCGCACTTCACATTTATGAACAAGACTCTACTAGACGTGGTTTGAGACAATCCTAGAACCATTCTAAACCTTTTGCTCTGATTACCAACTTTGTTATGACCCAGGGGTAAACCCTAGATATAACATGGCGTACTTGACCCCGATGGGGTCTCATACAAGCCCTTAGCATATCATGAACATAACATAATAGAAAAATAGGAGAAATTTAAAACTTTTTACAGTCGAAGTCATTTTCATAAAAGCAAGCAGAAGTCTTTCTATACTTTGTCTCAAACCATCTAATACAACTTTAGAATAAAACTCTTGCGACACAGCCCATACATTAGTCTCAAAAACATGAAATAAAGACATAAATGAAATGGTGGTTTTTGTCCCCGAAGCTATGAGGACTGACCAAGAGATTTAACTCCTTAGCTCCTTAGAAACCTAGCTTCAAGAAAGCACTCAAGTCTCCAAACCCTACATTTGATTAGAATATAGGCAAGGTATGCATTAGTACAAAATGTACTAAATATGTTAGCAAGCATAATCATAAGAGTATAAGACAAGGGTTAGTCAATATTATGAGATAATAAAAAATCATATGAAATACTTCATGAAACATAAACTATAAGCATAAGAGACAATATCATCATTATAAGCAAAGTCTCCAACATAAGCATCATATAAGAATTCTTTGACTCTTAGTCATCTATACCATAATAGAACTATTTTCAAGTAACCTAAAAGAATACATGTGCAATGCATGAATAGCATCCCATAATACCACCCAAGCCAAGTATCCCTTTTTGGTCATCTTAATCATAGCATATAAGCATGGTCAAGCCTTAAGATTTTCTACCATAAGGGCTCTATACTTCTAAGTAACCTCAAACCACATGTGTGGAATGTATGAAAGGCATCCCATACTATCCTTCACACTAAGCATAACCTTGAAGTCATCATAGTCATATTTACCCTACTTTGGCCTCATTATTAGCTTACTTCATATAGACAATGGAACTATCACCTTTAGTCAATCATCTCATGGCAAGGAAGGCAACTATAGCACAATCCTATCTAAGCATACATCATATAAGAGAAACACCTCATAAATCACCTTAAGGAAAGCTTGTGCCATGCATGAGCAAGACCCCATAATCCTACCCATGCTAAGCTAGACACTCTAGGTTCATCATTCATGTTCATCGTCTTTTAACACCATAAAGACAAGGGTAATTGATGAGTCCACTATTTGGACTATTTTAGGGATTTCTTTTGATAGATTTTGTGTCTTCAAATGCATATTTTGTCTTAATAATTGATGAAAATCCTTGAGTATTTGGAGTTAGAGACAAAGCATGGACACAATTGGGCAGAAAGGAACAAGGCAGCTGAAAAGAATGAAGGCAGCACAGCCTGATGATCACCTAAACCATTAGGCGAGTCACCGAATGGCTATGGTCTCACCTAATGTTCCATGTGCCAAGCTCTGAGGAGAAAATCGAGTCAGCGAGCTAAAGGAGCAGTCGTCGAGTCACCGAACGATTCTGTGATGTAGTACTCCATCGCCCAATGTTATAGAACTTGAATTCGCTGAAGGCCAATGCAGAAAAGAGATGAACCAGACCAAAGGGCGGATCACCGAGTGGATCGGCGATCCCAACTAACTACGTCGAGTGGTCCTTCGCAACATACTTTTTGACAACAATAAATACTTGTTTGAATTTTTCGTTTAGTATGCAATCAGTATCAAATTTTATTAACAAACATTATTTTCAATTTTTAGAACTTAAAGTTTTGGAGATTTTGTTCCTAAGCTTTGAAGATTTCAATTTCTAAACAATTGGAAGTGGGTATTGAAGATTCTTCATCTTAGACGTGTGTAAAGACAATATATATCGTACCCAGTTGATGGAAACACTTTTCGGTATCGATTTCTATCTCGTTACTATGTATAGCTAAAACCCCAACTCTTGGGGTGTGATTATATGAATATGGGTTGAATTTACTGTTGGGTATTGCTAATAGATAGTTAATTTGTTGTTTAAAGGTGATTTCATTCAGTAGTTTTGTTTTAATTTAATGGGGTTGTAGTTGCAACTACAATTTTCTCTTCGTGTTTTTGACTTGCTCGAGAGAGAGGTTTTAAAACCAAAACTACCGAATCGATAGTCTGTGGTTATTGGGTTGTCGTGGGTTCAGCTCGAGAGAGTGAATCCTAAACACTATCCCACACATTCAGCTCGAGAGAGTAAATGAACTAAGGCGAAGGTTGTGCTTCATTACCGCTTATTGGTGTTCGTGAGAAACTGATTTGATTCGGGATAAATTGTTCGAAACAAAATTTACCCCCACTAAAGTCTAGCTTAGTTACAAATTTACAACGATTTACTATCAATAGCATTTACCCAGTTGTTTATTTTAGCCCATATTACTATCATATCCCAAGAATCCCGTCTCCATATTCATATTTCTATATTATCTGCTGCTTTTAGTTGATAATTGACTACAAAACCCCCTTCGATAATTGACACTTGTGTCACCCTTTAATTCGATATGGTTTTCTTCGTATAAGTCTTTAGTTATAATTGACTTGAGCGAAGTTCTTGCTTTTATCTTAATTCTCTATTACAAACCGCTCCCTTGGGACTCGACCCCAACTCACCAGTTGGGTTATATTACTATTGAACGATCATGGATGCTTAGTATTGGATGAAGCGCCCGGATACGTTATATCAAAATGGCGCCGCTGTCGGGGAGTGGTGTTAATTGAGAATTTTTAGTTAAGTTGAATTTTTCTCTCGTTAGTTATAGTTCTACTTACTTTATTTTCAGTGTTTTTTTGCTTGTTAGTGTTGAAAACAGGAAGTATGAGCGTAAACGGCAGCAATGGCAGCCAAGTAGGCCATCAAGACGACATTGGAAACCTCAATGATGTTAACGAGCTTCATGCTAATGATCCCCATCTCATGGGCGGTATTGGTGCCATTCTCTTGCCTCCGGCCGAAGGGAATGCGATATTTCACATCACGAGTACTATTTTGTAACTCTTGCAACTAAAGGGGCTTTTCAATGGTTTGGCTCATCAGGACCCTCATGAGCATATTAGAAACTTCGTGGATGTATGCGGACCGTTCTCCTTCAAGAACATCTCCCAAAAGTCAGTCCGGTTGAGGTTTTTCTCATTCTCTTTGATGGGAGAGGCGTGCAAGTGGCTGGCTGAATTGCCACGTGAATCAATCACTTTGTGGAGGAGTTGGTTACCACATTTGAAGTATGATTTTTCCCTCTTTCGAAGATGATGACTCTTCGGGATAGCATTCAGAGTTGTAAGCGTCCAGAAGGTGAGCCAATACACGAAACTTGGTTGCAATTCAAGAAGTTGGTGCTTCAATGCCCAACCCATGGCATTCCTGATAACGTTTTGCTGCAGTATTTTTACCGGAGTCTTGACTCGGTAAATAAGGGTGTTGCTGGCCAACTTTCTCCATAGGTTTGATGTAACAACCTTATGTGATAGCGGCTCAGCTCTTGGATGGCATGACTACTATAAAAAGGGCGTGGTATACCCGTGAAGACCAGGTCTCTCCTCTCACGTTCAAGCTAACTAAGGAACAGATAGAGAAGGACTAAGATAGGGACCAAAACATGGCCAAGATCATGACACACCTTGATATTTTTTTTCTAAAAATGTCATGGGAGCTGGTTCTCAAAGTGTCAATGTCGTGGGTGTCGAGTGTGCTAATCCGGATGAGTCCAAGTTTGAAGCCTTGTTTAATGAAGAGGTAAATTTCCTAGCCAACCAAGGCGGTGGCTATCATTCAAACTACCCGAGGCAGGGTGGTAACCAAGGTTGGGCTAGGGATGAAGGTTGGAAAGATCAAGATCATGAATGGAGGGACCGTAATCCAAATTGGAAGAATGGGGAGAAGGATAGATATGTACCTCCCCATGAGCACCAAAAGCCAAAGGATTCGGAAGGTGGTAGGTCTGAGGATATTCTCTCTCGTATCCTTAACATAGTTGAATGGTCAGAAAAGATTTTAAAAGAAATGAAAGAAGATGTGTCTACCCATAGCCAGACCGTTACCTCCCATTCAGTGTCAATCAAGCAGTTGGAGACCTAAATGGGTCATATATCATCTCATCTCAACTCGAGATAGCAGGGGGGTTTGCCTAGTGATACTATGGCTAACCCTAAGAATTAGGTTTGAAGGTGGGCTTGCGTCGTGCCGCGACGTTAAGTAAGGCATTGCTTGGTAGGCAACCCAAGTTTTCTTATTTGTTTATCTTTCTTTGTTTGGAATAATAGTGTGTTGGTTGTGCAGGTTAACGTGTGGAAAGTGTTCGGAGAGAGGGAAATTGGTGAGAAAAAGGTCCAGTCGGTGCATCACCGAAAGAGTCGGCAACCCCGACTCAGAACGCCATTGGACTCAAGGTAAATTTAACTTGGAGTCTGTAACTTTCGGCGAAAACCAAGAAATTATTGGCCAGTCACTTGCCTAGTCGGTGACCCCGATATAGTCCGTCGTTTGGATCTCCAAATCAATTGGAAGTCTTGTAAAATTCAGCGAGGTAAGTGTCTACTCAGTGCTTCGCCGAGCAAATCGGCGAGTAAGACTAATGTCACCGAACGGGCAAAAACTGGACGGTTTTTAAGGCCAAAAGGTTATATTTTTCAAACTCCTTCACTTTCCCTCTCTTTAACTCTTCACAAACTCACACCTGCACATTATTCTCTATATATTCTTTTGCATTCTCTAATTGTTTTAGTCATCGATTTGTGCTCGGAATTCGGATTACATTGCCGCCTAGCAAGTCAATCTTAACTTAATCAGCAATAAAGGTTGGTTTTCCGATCCCCGAGTTTGTTTTTGACATTTTGAACTCTTATGCAAATGATTATACCATGTTGTTGTATGTTGGGTCTCTCTAATAGGATTAGTAAGCTTAAATGTCGATTTCAATTTGAATATCTTGCCTGTAGTGTTTTGATTGTTGCAATCCCGTAGCTTGGTGCATTGAAATAGATTAAGATTTTGTGGGGTAGTGCTTGTATGTTATGGGACTTGTTTGAATTTGTTGTGTGCATGCTTTAATTTTGTTTTTGGGGGATGCGGGGTTGATTTCGAGAAGTTGGATTGAAAATAGGCACATTGGGTCGTTTGGCGAGCTAGGTTGAGCTCGCCGAACCACTCTGCGGTTTGCCTAATGTCCCCATCTAGCCTTTAATTTCATGCTTTATGTGTTGTTAGATTCTATAACTTTCAGCGAGAAGCCTGAGGTCGCCGAAGTAACTTAGCGACTCGTCGAAAGACTTTTTGATCGCCCTCAGTCTGCACCTCTGAATCCTTTTCGAACTGTAACATTTGGCGAGTTAGTTCTTGCTCGCCGAAAGTTATGGGCGATTCGCTGAAAGGGTCTCCCATCGCCAAATTTGCCATAGCTTTAAAACTGATTTTCTGTGCTTTTGTTAGAATATTTCCTAACTTTTTATCAATGCTTTGCAAACATGTCTAGACCAAAAGTTGCTGGGAAAATCGTGCCACCCCAAAATATAAGAGCACGTCATTTCATCCGGGAAAAGCTATCTTTTTCTCAACAATGTCTTTGGCATTTGATCCAATAGTGTTCCGTTAGATAGGAACAGATTTGATAAATACTGATAACTCTCGGATAGAGTATTAGAACGGAAAGATCCATTAGATAATGAACTATTGGTTCTAAGCCATCTCTGACGATTAATCAACAATTCGAAGTGTTTTTCTTGCGTATTCTTGATAAACCAGCGTTTATATATAGATGTAGGAGGATCTGTTTGGGAAGTAAGAAGCCCATTTGACATCTCTTCATCTGCAAATAATTCTCGATGTGAAAACACAGAGCCAGGGGGCTGATCTTTGAATAGGAAAAAGAGTGGATCTGCTGGTCCCAAATGAATTGGCTTATTCGAAAAAGGCCTTGAGATCTATCTCGTGTCTGGTAAAACCAGTTGTTGCTGATACCTTTTTCTCGGTTCCTTCTTCCATAACCAGAGCTCGAAGAAGGAAGAGCTAAGAGGGCCCTATGGAGAATGTGGTCAGAAATCCATAATAGAGTCTGACCACAACGACCGAATTGATTACCTTCATGCATAAGGATACTAGATTACCTAGTAGAAAAGATTGAAAAATCATTACGGTATTTCTGAACAAGTTCCTGGATAACAAGTATAAAGATTTTCTTCTTGATGAGATCGATATTGATGATAGTGACGATATTGATGATAGTGACAATCTTGATGCTAGTGACGATATCGATCGTGACCTTGATACGGAGCTGGAAGTGCTAACTAGGATGAATGGGCTAAATGTGGATATGATGCCGGAAATAGACCGATTTTATATCACCCTTCAATTCGAATTAGCAAAAGCAATGTCTCCTTGCATAATATGGATTCCAAACATTCATGATCTGGATTTGAATGAGTCGAATGAAAATTTCAAGTTAAATGAAGGGATGTCGAATCCTCCCAAGAAAGGCAAGCAAGAACCTTCTCCTGGAAACAAAGGCAAGGGAAAGAGGCCCATTTCTGAAAGGAAGACTACTCCCCGAGACCCCTATATTCCTTCATGGGCCCGGGGACTTTATATAGTTGTTCAAAAATTATTGGCGGACACACATGTAGCAACTCCTGGTGAGTTTGGTGCTATTGTTCCTTTTGAAGGAACTCCGGGTACTGAGGCACGAGACCAGACTAATGCACCGGGCATCCATGCCCAGACAGATAGAGTGATTGCATAGACAGGATCCCCTCTTTACCTCCCTCTCTGTCTTTATTTCTTTTGATTTTTGGATATTTTTAGCTTGTTTGCATTTGAGGACAAATGTTTTTATTTGGGGTGGGGTAAGGCTCACCTTTTGTGTGACTTTCGTAATTCTTGTTGTGTTTATATTTGGGCTTTGATCTAAAAATTATGTTTTTACACTACTTTTGTGGATGATTGAGCTTGTGGCTCCTTGCTTTTAATTGAAAATTTTTACCCTTCCGAAATTTTTTACCACATCTTGTATGTGTTGAATGTGGTTGTTCTCTTGCAAATTTGAGTATTGGTTTTGATCAATATCGATGACTCGAATAGTGCTCATAATCGAACAAAAATGAATGCGCGGCTACAACGAGGCCAATTGAAGTTGCATAGACAATATGTGAACTCTTTGCATCTCGTTGTGACTAGCCAAGTATCAAATTGAGTCTCTTGTGATGAACATTGCACACTAGCGAAAATGTGAAGTGTTGTTTGACATTGGTGTCAATGTCTTGTGTGATGAGCTTACCATGAACCATGTGTGATGACACCTAAAATATGCCCCATTGGTCCGGTTGACTAAGTGAGGCAATTTCTTGAGATGATCTTAGGCAACTTTAAAGAGTGTGAATCAATTTGACACTATACCTTTTTTGTGGCTTACCTTGTGAGTGTGTGAACCTATTTTGAACACCCTTTGAGCCTTAACCTTTTCTTGGAAGAAACTTGATAACATTGCTACCTTTTATTGACCCATTACCCATAATCCTCATGATATGTGGTTTGTTTGAATATCCAACTTAGGCCAAAAGCCTAAGTTGTGGTGAAAAGAAAAGGCAAATCAAGAAAATGCAAAGAAGTCCCTTTTTCCCATGTTTTGAGAAAAAAACAGAACCCCCCCATATAAAAAAAAGAGAAGAAAAGATTGGAAAAGAAAGAAAAAGTTGTGGAAATACAAAGAAAATAGGGTTTCCAATGACCCATGGAAGATGAATAAGAGGTGACTTTTAAGCTTGAATGAAAATGATAAAGAGAAGGAAAGAAGGTGTTGTTCACATCACATTTCATGAGGATTTCAGCCTATAAGCCTAAATGACCATACCATTACACTCAGCCCCATTACAAGCCTTGGAAAGACCTTTTTTATCTTGAATGAGTTGAAGCAAAAGTCGATTGGAAAATAAGGGCAAACCTATGGGTGAAATCATGCATTGTGTTTATCTTTATGAGTGTGAGTGTTGATCTTGATTCCGAAACTTTAAACGATTGAACCATTGAGTGAATATGGAATTATTCTTTGTGTGAGGGCATTTGAATACCTTTGTTGAGCTTGAACTTGCATTTGAAGCAAGTAAAGTGAGCTTGAGATTCTTTGGTAATGGTGAGTCACAACTTGAATCTTTGAGTGCACAATTGATCCTTGCACGAGTAAGTTGAGTCTTTTTGTGTGCATTAATGTTTGATTCTTGTGTAGCACTGTTTGAGACATCTTTTTTGAAATGTTGAACTTGAGTTTTACTTGAGGACAAGCAAACGTTTAAGTTTGGGGTGTTGATGAGTCCATGATTTGGACTCTTTAGGGCTTTATTTTGATAGATTTAGTGTCCTCAAATGCATATTTTGTCTCAATAACTTATGAAAATCCTTGAGTTTCAGGTATTTGGAGTTAGAGACAAAGCATGGACACTATTGGGTAGAAAGGAACAAGGCAGCTGAAAAGAACAAAGAAAAGATGGCTTGAGGATCGCCTAAACCATTAGGCGAGTCGCCAAATGGCTATGGTCTCACCTAATGTTCCAGTGTGCCAAGATCTGAAGGAGAAAATTGAGTCGGTGAGATAAAGGAGCAGTCGGCGAGTCGCTGAACGATTCCGCGATGCAGTACTGCATCGCCCAACATTACATAACTTGAATTTGTTGAAGGCCAATGCAGAAAGGCGATGAACCAGACGAAAGGGCGGATCTCCGAATAGATCGGCGATCCCGACTAATTGCGCTGAGTGGTCCTTCACAGCACATTTTTTGACAACTATAAATACTTGTTTGAATTTTTAGTTTAGTATGCAATCAGTATCAAAATTTAGAATATCAAACATTATTTTCAGTTTTTAGAACTTAGAGTTTTGGAGACTTTGTTCCTTATCTTTGAAGATTTCCATTTCTAAGCAATTGGAAGTGGGTATTGATGAGTCCACAAATTGGACTCATTTAGGGCTTTATTTTGATAGAAATAGTGTCCTCGAATGCTTATTTTGTCTCAATATCTGATGAAAACTCTTAAGTTTCAGGTATTTGAAGTTTTAGTGGAAGCATGGACACTTAGGCACAAAAAGGAACAAGAAGGCTGAAAAGAACGAAGAAGCTGAAGCATGAGCAACGCCAAGAACCTTTGGCAATTCGCCGAAAGGACAAACTCCGCCCTTTGTTCCAGTATGCGAAGCCTTGAAGGAAGAGAATCAAAAAGGCGATGAAAGGAGCAGTCGGCGCTTCTCCGAATAGTTCCACGAAGAAGTACTATACCACCCAATGGTCCAGAACATGAAGATGTTGAAGGCAAGCATGAAACGGTGATGAAACAGAAGAAGGGCGAGTTGCCGAGTCATTTGGCGGCATCGATTAAGTTCACCGAAAGATCTGCCAGCGCTATCTTCTGAAGTCTATAAATACTAAACTCTTTATTAATTTTATAAGTTCCGAACCATTATTATTATTTTTTGAATAGATATTTTCTCTCATGTTTGTAGAGGGTTTTGTGGGAAACTTGAAGAGAGAAGGATTTCATCTTCCCCAAGTTGGAAGTAGGTCTTCTCCATTCTTCTTCATTTGCTTAAATCAAGGTTTAATTTCTTATACCTATTTGATTTTAGTATCATGTTCGCTGTATTTTGTTATTTCATGATGTATGGCTAAAAACCCCTATTGTTGGGGTATGATTTAGCAAATATGTGTTGATATTGTTGTTGGGTCTTGCTTGCTAATAGAGTAGATGTATTTTAATGGTGATTTCACCTAGTGGTTGTGGTTTAATTTAATGGGTTTGTAGTTGCAAATACAAAACCACCCATGTGTTTTCGGCTTTCCCGAGAGGGAGGTCGCGAAACCAAGACCACTAGACTGATGGCCTAAGGAGTGGGTCGACATGAGGTTCAACCCGAGAGGGTGAGTCCTAGTCCCGTATCCTAACACTCAACTCGAGAGAGTGAGTGGGGTAAGGCTTAGGCTGGTTATCATGCGGAAAATGGGTGTCCGAGTGGAACCCATTTGAAACGGGGTAAGTTGCCCGAAAGGGAAATTATTTCCATCTAAAGCTTAGTCTAGTCACTATCATTTTGCAAATTTTCTATAGAAAGCATGTACCGAACGATTTATCTCAACTTGTATTGCGGTCACACCCGAAGAACATTTCCCTATACTTGATTTTCTTGTTGATTTTTGTTGTTTTTACTATTTGTGACAAAACCTCCAATCGATATTTGACACTTGTGTGTCACCCCCTATAATTTACAGTGTTTATAATCGTTAATTTCTTTAGCTACAACTAGTTGGAGCTAAATTTTATTTTTCTATTAATTCTCAAAACCACTCCCTTGGGACACGACTCTAACCTTTAGTTGGGTTACTATACTATCGATGATCATAGACACTCGAACCGTAGGTTAGTGTTGTTGGTCACGATAAATATCAAAATAGTGCCGCTGCCGAGGAGTGGTGTTATTTGAGAATTTTTAGATCAGTACAGTTTTTGTTCTTCTGAGTTGTAGTTTACTAATTTTTACTTTTATTTTTGTTCTTCATTGAGTTGTCCATATAGATGAGCATGGCTGAGCAGAGTAGTGGCAATTTGGTTGAAATGAACTAAGGAATCCAAAAGGACCTCACCCTGACCGCACTGGCATCTCAGCTAAATGACTTGCCCACCAAAATCTCAGAGGTGAAAGTCCAATGCAACAACAAGGGGAGGTATATAACCCCTCATGAGTGGAGGAAGTCTAGAAATGGGGAGAAAAATTGTGTCAAGGAAACACTTCAAATCATTCTCCAAAATATCACCAATCAAGATCGAGTGTTGGAAGAAATGAAGGAGAATGTTGAAATGTTGAATCAAATGATTGGATCTCACTCTAGATCAATCCAACTAATCAGGTCATTCCTGAGTTTTGCAGTACCTCATCTCCACCCAAATGACATATTGGGGTCACCTAGTGACACTAGGGCAAACCCCAATAACAGAGAGTGAGACAGAACTTACATCGTGCCACGACGTAAAATAAGGCGCTTATTGGGAGACAACCCAAAGTTTTACTGCTTTTAATTATTTTGTTTGAATAATGGTGTGCTAATTTTGTAGAGTAAAATGAGAAAGGTGTTGAGAAGTGCAAGTTGGAGAGCCAAGGACCCAGTGGGCGAGTCATCGAATCTATCGGCGACTCCGACTTAATCCGTTGTTGGGACCCTAAAATAGGGGATGACCTGTAAAACACGACGAGGTAATACGTTCAGCGCGTCGCCAATTTTATAGGCGATAAGACTAATGTCGCCGAATGACAGAGAACTGAACGGTTATGTAAAGGCAGAAAGTGAAAATGTTTGAATCTCTCACTTTCCCTCGTCTCAAACCCCTCAAAATCACATCAAAGGTACTTTTTCTTAGATTTTTATTTTTCCATTAGTATTTCAATTGGTAAATAGTGCTTGGGGTTAGATCTCTTTGCTACCTGGCATTTCAAAAAAAGCAATTTGATCAGCATTAAAGGTTAGCCAATAAAACCCCGAATTTATCTTAAAAGTTTTTGCACTCTTTTGCAATTGTAGAATCAAGATGACGTGTGCTGGGCCTCTCTGATAGAAATAAGTTGATATGCTATGTGTGATCCGAACTTAGTTGCCTGAAATATTTTAATAGTCGAATGCCTTGTTGTTTGTGCTTTAATTTGATTGAGATTGAAATGGGTGCTGCTTGATTTACGTTATATTGGTTGGGTAACACCTATATAGCCCGTATTTGTGCTAAATAACGAAAATAACTCAATGAAGGAATGGGTGACAACATTCCTAAGGGTGATCGTAGTTAAATAGCCCAATTTGGCAAGACCGGAAGAAGTATGAGTATTCCGGGGTGATGGAAAGAGTGGGTCTTGTGTGAATTTCATGTATGCATGCTTTGATTTCGTTTTCAGGGCTTGTAAGGTCGATTCTAAGAAGTGGGTTGAAAGTAGGCACGTTAAATCAGTCGGCGAGCTAGGTCGAGCTCGCCAAACGATTCGGCGGTTCGCCTACTAGTGTTAGATCGCCCTTCACTCATGTCCATAGTGCTGAGAGATCTGTAACTTTCGGTGGACACATCCGTGGTCGCCAAAGGTAATCGGCGACTCGCCAATAGGACTTTAGACCGCCCTTTGCATGCTTCCTTTACCCTCTTTCACTGCATTTTTTTGGTGGACAACTTTGTCATCGCCGAAAGTAATCGGTGTCTTGCCACTTAGATTCTTTCATCGCTTATTTGCCTAGATTTTAAGCTAATCCCTTCAGCGAATTTGACCTAGCTCGCCAAAGAGATTTGGCGATTCGCTGACTGATCAGCGAACTCTTCTGCTTCAGATTTTCGATGTTTTAGTGTGATTGTTCTTCTGCCTAATCACAAACTTTTACAGATATGGTACGCACAAACCTAAACGCACCACCACAGAAAAAGGCAACCGGAATTACATTCAATGATGGAGGATGACGACCTTCACAGAAAAGAAAGCAAGATCTCCTACCAGGAGATAAAGGCAAACGAAAAAAGCACATCGCTAGGAAGGGCACAAATGTTGAACTAGCTATTTCTGAGCCGGAGGATGAGCAACCTTTGATCAATCGAAGGGAGGAACTTAGGGCTAGAAATCAGCCCACAGCTACCGGAACCCCTTCAGCTGCCACTCCCCCGACTACCAAATCAGTGCCAACTCCAGCACCACCTCCACTGGCTCCTGCACTCCCTGTAGCTCCACCTCCACCCAGGTTGTTGAACAGACTAAAAGGCGATGATTTACAAACCATTCTAGAAGAAAAGTTACTATTTGTAGAGGGTTTGGAAGGTAAGCATGTTGAGGTGCTAGAAACGCTCAGATATCATGAGTTCGAATAGTTCACCAAGCTGTGGGGCTTTTACATTCCTTCCTGGGTTTGGGAATTCTACATAGCCTATGGGAAGTTGGTCCCAAAAAATAATAAAAAGGCTAGTGAGTTCCGACCAGTGAAGTTAGTTCTGGTTAGAGGCAAGGAGGTGGAGTGTCATAGCGAGCATATTAATGTTGTATTAGGTCGACCACTGCATTTGGTACTGCCCTACCAGGGTTTTCCTATCACTCCGTTCCTGGATGATTTCAAAGGTTGGTTAGCCCCGATAATTTCGGACATCACCCCGAGGTGGGTGGGTGTGGGAGCTCCAATTGAGAAGAGTGATATGAACATTGCCTCCCGGTACTGGTTTAGCTTCATCAGCAGCACTATTATGTCATCCCAAAACGAGTCCATCCTGCGTCATCCTAAGGCAGCTTGCCTTGGTTCTATTATGTCCAGAAGGCAGATCGACCTGGGACTGCTGGTTTCACAGGAGATAGCTATGAGAGCCAAACAGACACAGACATCTCGACCTTTTCCTGTTCTGATAACCGAGTTATGTCGACGTGCCAGAGTACCCCGAGACCCTGCCAATGATATAGAGGTCACCCCATCTTCTTCCACTGATATCCGACGTATAGAGGCCAAGTTCACACGAGAGGAAGTTGACAGATGGAGAACAGCCCCAGTAGATACTTCCCCAGAGGTCGATGTTGACTCATTGCCAACAGAGGCACCCTCATCTACTCCGGATTCGGAGCCTTCAGGTATACCCGCTACTTCTTCCCCTTCACATACTCCAGGTACATCCTATTCCTCCCAGCCTGCCAGAATCACTCAAGCCATAATCCTGAACATAAGGCAGTTGGCTTATTTAGCTGATGTGAGAGCTACCCGACTGGAAAAGTCCGTTCCAAGGATGATCAATAGGGCTATACTAGCAGCCCTTACCCCACTTCAGACTGTTGTTGATGCCCTAACAGTGAAAGTCACTGCTTGCTAAAGCAGACAGGGAGAATCCTCTAAGTTGGCAGCTTTAAAAGTCGAGATTGCGAGTTTAAGAAAGGACGTAGACTACCTTAAGTCTACTGACTTCACTTCGCTAATAGAGAGGGCAGATGATAAGGATGCTCTTGAGACCACCAGAGATGTGCAGGGGGATGACACAGCACATGCAGAGTCGGATGCAGAGACCGATGAGGAGTTGATATCAATGGATGCTGAGGAGACACAGGGGAGTAGAGATGAGGGCATATTTAGAGACTTGTGAGATCTTATAGAGACGGTTGTGCAGCCGGTGACCCTGACATTCCCGGCTGAGACGTCCACAGTACCTCCTAGCGGATCTGGCACTGGTATTCAATCTGAGACTACTCCGGGTACTGATTCCCATATACAGACTGCTCTAGCAGCCACTGAGACCCCGACAGAGAGAGAAACTGCATAGACAGGATCCCTCTTTACCTCTTTCTATGTCTTATCTTTCTTTACTTTGCCTTTTGGATTCTATATTACTTGCATTTGAGGACAAACATTTTTATTTGTGGTGGGGTGAGGCTCACCTTTTGTGTGCTATTTGTGATTCGTGTTTTGTATATATCTGGGCTGTTTTGTTTAAAATTGTTTGTAAACTGTTTTTTTGTGGATGTTTGAGCTCATGGCTCTCTTTTGTTTTTAATTGCAAATGATTTTTGTCCCTTTCGAAAAAAATTAAATTTTTCGCACATTTTTGCCACCCTTCGTGAGTTGAATGTGGCTGTTCTTTCGCAAAAATTTGAGTTTCAGTTTCAATCAATATCGATGACTTGAATAGTGCTCTTAATTGAACGAACATGAATGTACGGCTACGATGAGGCCAAATGAAGTTGCATAGACAATATGTGAACTCGTTGCATCTCGTTGTGATTAGCCATTTATCGAATTGATTCTCTTGTAATGACCATTGCACACTAGCGAAATTTGTGTAGTCTTGTTTGCTTTAAGTGCCAATGCCTTGTGTGATTAGCTTGCTTTGAACCATACATGAATAAACCTAGAATTTGCCCTATTAGTCTGATTGATTTAGAAAGGTGTCCTCTTGATATGATCTTAGGCAATTTTAAAAGAGTGTGAACAAAATTTGACATATACCTCTTTTGTGGCCTACCCGTGAGCGTGTGAAACTCTTTTGAACACCCTTTGAGCCTTACCTTTCTTTGGAACAACCTTGATGAACCCTAGACCTTACTTGACCTGCTACTTATAATCTTCTTAATTTGTGGTTTAGTGAATAGACAACTTAGGCAAAAAGCCTAAGTTGGGGTTGTGGTGAAAGGGAAAAGGAGAAGTCAAGAAGTGCAAGAAAAGTCCCCCTTAACCCATGTTATTGCATAAAAATGGAACCCCTTCAATTCAAACATAAATGAAATATGGAATAAAGTACGAACGAAATCGGATTTCCCAGCAATCCATGGAGGTGAATAAAAAGATGACTTAGAAGCACTAGAAAAAGAATTGACAAAGGAAAGAAGGGAATGCCTCGAGAATACCACATCTCATGAGGACGAACTCACTGAGCCTAAATGACCATACCTTTGCACTCATCCCTATTACAAGCCTTAGAAAGACCTTTGTGATCTTGAGTATGCCAAATCAAAAATCGATTGGAAAATAAGGGCAAACCTATGGGTGAAAACATGCATTGTGTTCCTCATTTTTGAGTGTGAGCGTCGCATCTGATTCCTGATCTTGAATTGATTAACCTCTGTGTGTAAATATGGAATCATTCATTATGTGAGGGCACTAAGATACTTTTTGTTGAGCTTGAACTTGCACAAGTAGCAAGTATTGCGAGCATGAGAATCTTTGGTAATGGTGTGTCACAACTTGAATCTTTGAGTACACAATTGATCCTTGCATAAGTAATTTGAATCTTGTTGTATGCATTCATGATTGAGTCTTGTGTAGCACTGTTTGAGACACCCTTTTTGAACGGCTGAACTTGAGTTTGCTTGAGGACAAGCAAAAGTTTAAGTTGGGGGTGTTGATGAGTCCACAAATTGGACTCATTTAGGGCTTTATTTTTATAGAAATAGTGTCCTCAAATGCTTGTTTTGTCTCAATATCTGATAAAAACACTTAAGTTTCAGGTATTTGAAGTTTTAGTGAAAGCATGGACACTTAGGCGCAAAAAGGAACAAAAAGGCTTAAAAGAACAAAGAAGCTGAAGCATGAGCATCGCCAAGAACCTTTGGCGATTCGCCGAAAGGAAAGACTCCGCCCTTTGTTCCAGTATGTGAAGCCCTGAAGGAAGAGGATCAAAAAGACGATGAAAGGAGCAGTCGGCGCTTCACCGAATAGTTTCGCGAAGCAGTACTATACCCCCCAATGTTCCAGATCTTGAAGATGCTGAAGGTAAGCATGAAACGGCGATGAAACAGAAGAAGGGCGAGTCGCCGAGTCATTCGGCGACATCGACTAACTTCGCCAAAAGATCCGCTAGCGCTATCATCTGAAGTCTATAAATACTGAAATCTTTATTAATTTTATAAGTTCCGAACCATTATTATTATTTTCAGAATAGAATAGTATGTTTTTAGATACTTTCTCTCAAGTTTGGAGAGGGTTTTGTGGGAGACTTGAAGAGAGAAGGATTTCATCTTTCCCAAGTTGGAAGTGGGTCTTCTCCATTCTTCTTCCTTTGCTTAAATCAAGGTTTAATTTCTTATACCCATTTGATTTTAGTATCATGTTAGGTGTATTTTGTTATTTCTTGATGTGTGGCTAAAAAACCCCATTCTTGGGGTGTGATTTAGCAAATATGTGTTGATATTGTTATTGGGTCTTGCTTGCTAATAGGGTAGTTGTATTTTAATGGTGATTTCACCTAGTGGTTGTGGTTTAATTTAATAGGTTTGTAGTTGCAAATACAAAACCACCCATGTGTTTTCGGCTTGCCCGAGAGGGAGGTCGCGAAACCAAGACCACTAGACTGATGGCCTAAGAAGTGGGTCGACATGAGGTTCAACCCGAGAGGGTGAGCCCTAGTCCCATATCCTAACACTCAGCTCAAGAGAGTGAGTGGGGTAAGGCGTAGGGTGGTCTTCATGCAACAAATAGGTGTCCGAGAGGAACCCATTTGAAACGGGGTAAGTTGCCCGAGAGGGAACTTATTTCCATCTAAAGCTTAGCCTAGTCACTATCATCTTGCAAATTTTCTATTGAAAGCATGTACCCAATGATTTATCTCAACTTTTATTGCGGTCAAACCCCAAGAACGTTTCCATATACTTGATTTTCTTGTTAATTTTTGTTGTTTTTACTACTTGTGACAAAACCGCCAATCGATATTTGACACTTTTGTATCACCCCCTTTAATTTACAATGTTTTTAATCGTTAATGTCTTTAGCTATGACTAGTTGGAGCTAAATTTTATTTTTCTATTAATTCTCAAAACCACTCCATTGGGACACGACCCCAACCTTTAGTTGGGTTACTATACTATCGACGATCGTAGACACTCGAACCGTAGGTTAGTGTCATTGGTCACGATAAGCATCAAGTATTGAATATTCTTCATCTAAGACATGTGTAAAGACAATATCTATCGTACCCATTTGATGGAAACAATTTTCGGTATCAATTTCTATCTCTTTACTATGTCTAGCTAAAACCCCAATTCTTGGGGTGTGATTATGTGAATATAGGTTGAATTTATTGCTAGGTATTGCTAATAGATAGTTAATTTGCTGTTTAAAGATGATTTCGTTGAGTAGTTGTGTTTGAATTTAATGGGGTTGTAGTTGCAAATACAATTTTATCTTCGTATTTTTGACTTGCTCGAGAGAGAGGTTTTAAAACCAAAATTACTGAATCGATAGTCTATGGTTATTTGGTTGTCATTGGTTCCGCTCGAGAGAGTGAATCCTAAACCCTCCCCCCCCCCACATTCGTCTCGAGAGAGTGAATGGACTAAGGCGAAGGTTGTGCTTCATTGCCGCTTATTAGTGTTCGAGAGAAACCGATTTTATTCGGGGTAAATTGTTCGAGAGAAAATTTAACTCCACTAAAGTCCAACTTAGTTACTAATTTACAGCGATTTACTATCAATAGCATTTACCCGGTTGTTTATTTTAGCCCATATTCCTATCACATCCCAAGAATCCTATCTCCATATTCATATTTCTATATTATTTGCTGCTTCTAGTTGATAATTGACTACAAAACCCCTTTCGATAATTGACACTTGTGTCACCCTTTAATTTGATATGTTTTTCTTCGTATAAGTCTGTAGCTATATTTGACTTGAGCGAAGTTCTTGCTTTTCTCTTAATTCTCGATTACAAACCGCTCCCTTGGGACTCGACCCCAACTCACTAGTTAGGTTATATTACTATTGAACGACCGTGGACGCTTAGTATTGGATGAAGCACCCGGATACGTTAAATCAGTAATCACCTCTTAGTCATGCATGAATATGAGAGGTATCTAAAACCAAAATCCAAACTAGTCATGCTCATGCTCACAACTGCAAGGGTAATCACCTCAAGGCATATATGTTTAGTTCATCATGAAGGACAAGGGAAGTCACCTCAAGCCACACATATCATGGAATCATAAAGACAAAGGTATTCACCTCTAGTCATGCAATCAATGAATCATAGGTATTCGCCTCCATGTTCATTATTAGTGGATTATAGGTATTCGCCTCCATATTCATTTTTATGTGATATAGGTATTCGCCTCCATATCCATTTTAATGTGTAATGTAGGTATTCGCCTCCACATCATCACATAAGGTTCATAGGTAATCGCCTCCATGATCAACATAAAGGCTAATGGGGAATCACCGCTTACGTTGGGAGTCATGCATAAAAGGTAATTACCTCACACTCCCCATCTCATGACATGGGTAATCACCTCACGCTTAATTAATTAGGAGTAAAGGAACTCACCTCACATTCCTATCATGAAAAGGTCATTTAGGAGAATCACCACAAGCATCATCACATTTTATAGGACTTGGATTCATTTTAGGTGAGAAAACCTTTCAACCTAGAATCATTCTATGTGAGAGAACTTTTCATATCATAGCATATTCATGCATAATACCATATCTAGAATTCTACATTAGACATGGATATCATCATGAAGCAAGTGATTCTATCACTTCATACATTCAAGCATTTATTTGGTGATTTGGTGAGTATAGGCCTTTCACCACAATTCTACCTATTAAGCTTTTATTCTCAATTAGACTTTTACTCTCAAAGCCTTAGCACATCTAGTTCATCACATTGGCTTTACTATCAAAACCCTAGTGATTAACATTATGACTACAAGCCCTACATTCAAGCTTTACTTCTTGCAACCTTCATTCATACTTAGATTTCAAGGTATTTTAATCACATTCTTCAATAGTAGGTGATTCTAGTCATAATTGATCATAAAGGTTCAAGTTCAACTTTACTAGTTATGATCATTCATATTCAATAAAGTCTAGTTCAATTCATGATTATATATTCCTAACCTTGAACAATTACTACACATGATGTTGATTAAAGACGATCACTTATGAACCTTCAATTTCACCTCTAATGGCATAAACCCACAAAATATCACATTCATCAAATAGACTAGGGTTAACCATATAAACCACGTAAATTCATCATAATATCATAATTCAATGCTAATACAATCATAATTAGGTATTATCCACTAGATTGGAATAATACATAAACCCTACCCACAATGTAGGAAGAAACCCTAGCTACTTGGGTTTTGACTTCACAATTGGGGGAAAACCTAGGGGGATCTATAGGTGGAATAACCCATAGATGATTAAGCTAACATACCTCAATTCAAATCCCTAACCAAGCTTGAAACAATGGACGAAAATCTTCCCCTCTTCCTTCTCTTCTTCTTCTTCTTCTTCTTCTTCTTCTTCACTTCTAGAGAGAGAATTTGGGTTCTTTGAAGAATTAGTTAATTGATTTAGTTTAGGGATCTATTAGGCTTATATAGGTGGTTTAATAACTAATTAAACGACCTCCCTTAACCCCTAGCTAATTACTAATTAACACCTAAGTCCCCTAACTAAAACACTTAACTTAAAAACTTCCTTGACCCATGAAACCCCCACCCATGGACCGTGGGTGGGTCTACGGGGCGTACTGTTGGTTCGTGAGTGGGGTACTGGAGCTAAAAATTTCAGGACAACTCAGGTCTTGACCCACGACCCCAACCCACAGGGCGTAGGTCTATCTACAGCCAGTAGGTGGCATCCGTAGGAGCTGCCAATTGACAGCTTTTGGGGGCAGTTTTGAGGTCCTCCTCAAGGACCCCTTGGGTAGTCCTTGGGGGATTGTACCTCGACGTTTAGCCCCTAAAACCTCCATTCTAAGTACAGGAATCATTTTTGTGATTTTTAATTCTCATACGACACTCTAAAACTCTTACGAAAAGCTCTAGAACTCTCTAGTTCAACTTACTAATTTCCGCGGCGTAATAAAGACCCTAAAAGGCCTCATACAAGCCACTTAGCATATCATAACATAAAGCATTAGAAAATGGTATGAAATTTAAAACATTTTCAACAATCAAAGTCTTTCATAAAACTAGCGGAAGTCTAACATCATTGTCTAAAACCATCTAACATAAGAGATAAAAGATCTTGGGACGCATCCCATACAATTGTTCAACATGAAAAGAAAGACATAAAAGAGATAAAGGGATGATCCAATCCTAGAATACAATGAGGACTCACCAAAGCTTCACTTCCTTGATCAACTATGAACATAGCCACAAGTGTGTGAATCGAGAGTGCCAAACACTACATTTGATAAAAATGCAGGCAAGAGTATGCGTTAGTACAAAGATGTACTAAATATGATGGCTAGCATAAACAACATGAACATAAGCATTAGTCAACATAAGACAAAAAGCATAAGCATAATAAAGAAATCATAAGCATCATAATGAAAGAGAAATACTTCCTTAACTAACCTCACTTAACCTTAGCCAAGACTTAGGTCATTCACCTCTAGTCAAGCTTACATCATGGAAGGCATACCTAGCAACACTCCAAGTCAAACATCTTCACAACATAATTATATCATGCATACTTACTTTTAAAGACATGGGGATTCCCTCTATGCCTAGCTTATAAAGGCTAATGGGAATTCGCCTCTTGCCTTGCTTACTTTAAGATTATGGGTACTTGCCTCCACAATCACATCATATGACACGGGTACTCGCCGCCACATCATTTCATAAGGATCACGGGTACTCGCCTCCATGTCCATTCATCATAGTAAGAACGTGGGGAATCACCTCTTCTTCAACTCTAAGGAGTATGGGAAATCACCAAATCCTTCACATATGGAGGTCAAGGATAGTCGCCTCTAGCATCATCATTCATTTAGCATTTTAGTCTAGATTCATTTTAGGTGAGCAATCCTTTCAACCTAGAATCATTTATGTGAGTAAACCTTTCACATTCATTCAATCATGCTTAGCAACTCATTGTGGGAAGTATATCTTCCACACCACATCATCAACAATCAACAATTCATAGTCTAGGCTTTACTCTCAAAGCACTACATTCCATAATCATCAATTATGCTTCATTGTCAAGAAATTATATTCACAATTCTTCTATCCTATAAGGACATAACTAACACACAAAGTTTCCCTTCATGGCGCACATTAACCCAAATCATATTAATTCTACCATAAAATCATAGGATAGGCATGGGTACATTTAATTTCATCCTAAAACCATGCAATTATATCAATTCAATCATAAACAATTGTAATCCAACTATTTGGATCAACATCCATCATAACCCACAACATTGGAAGAAACCCTAACTAGAATTGGGGATTTAGACTTCACAATCGGGGGAATTCTAGGGAACTCTATGGGAGAAAGAATCCCATGGATGAAAAGCCATCATACCTTAGTCACAAGGCTCATAAAAGCTTGAATATTGGGAGAGTTGACCTTGACCTAGCTTCAATCTCTTGTTCTTCTTCCACCTTCTAGAGAGAGAATATTTGAGAGAGAGTTTTGGGTTTTTCTTTTCGAATTTGAGAGAATGACTGAAATGGGGGATTTTGGGGGTCAAAAATACTTATATAGGTGTTTTAGACTTAGGCAAAATGACACCACTTCAATTTAATAAAAACCAGAAAGTCCCAAAGATCCCTTAACTCAGCCGCCCAGACTCCACCCACGAGACCCTGCCATGGACCTATGGTCCGTCCTTGTCAGGCGTGGTTTGATTCAGAGATTTCTTGGCCACCCATGACACCTCCAACCATGGGTCGTGGACCCATCCACGAGGCGTGGTTCTGCCTTAGGCATTTTTCTAGGGTGTCCATATACGGGGCATGGTCTCACCCACGTGAGGTGGTTGGTCCCTGGGAGGTGACATCTTAGAATATAACATGTTATCCCCTCTACTCGACTATGGGGTGTTACACTCAATAGACATCTAATACAAAAGAATTAAATTGGGCCTAGCCCATATATCATGTTCAAAACTGAAAAATAAGAAGGAAACTAAGAACAATGAAATTCGTCCTCGAAGCAGGAGGACTCACCAAGCTCGGAAATCAATCAAGTCAACCTATAGCCACGAAACTGAGAACCCTGAATATCAGACCCTACATTTGGGAATAATGTAGGCAAGAGTATGAGTTAGTACAAAACAATGTACGAAGTATGATAGCCATGCATAAAAACTTTAAATCATGCTAAAACGGGAAATTTCATAATATGCAATTGACCAAGCTAAAACATGATATAAGAAGGTTAGAAAACATAATTCATAAAACATAGTCAATGCAAGCTAACATCTTCAAATCCTTTGAACACATATGAGATACTTCTTGAGGTAACCTTAGTTAATTATTAATGTGGGAAGTAGCCTTAACCAACACAAAGACCACGTGAACTATAACATGATCCCTCGGTGTCTCCCACACCCAAAAGGGTTGTCCTACTTGCCAAGGTAAGGACCATAAATTTCTAGCTTAAGTGGATCCACTATCTAGAAACCCGGCCTCTACAAATGGGAGGGCTTCCATCTCAGTAGCCTCTCGGTACAAAACATAAATGCCACAGAATAGTAATTTCTTACTTGGTCTCATTATCCATGGAAGGGTACGTCATCTTTCCAATCCAGGCTAAGTCATAAGACATCCATGGAAAGGTATCATTCAATAACCAATCCAAACTAGGTTTCATTAGGATAGCTCCTTATCATTGATTCATTTAGGTGAGAAGACCTTTAAACCTTAGAATCCTTACTATGTGAAAACCTTTCACAATCATACTTTCATGTGTTTATGAGAAAATCCTTTCAACAACACAACATTAACATTATCATTGATACTTTACTCTCAAAGCATCCTTAAAACATTTACATAGATTTCATAAGAAAATGCATAATCTCATAATTCACCTTTCAAGGTTCAAAACCTACTTTCAGTCACCACATCTAGAAAACAAGGATTAGGTATGGATTTCATCATAAATTCATGCGATTCTATAACTTCACGCTTGATTTGATAAAACTCCTCTTTCATAAACAAAGACCCACATCATATGATCATAATTTGGAAAACATGGGAATTTGCATGGGTACATAGGGTAATCATCATAAAATCATAGTAATTCATCAATTCATGCATAAGAGATCATAATTCAATCATTTAAATTAATAATCAAGAGAACCCATGGCAATTGAAGAAAATCCTAAATTAATTGGCGATTTCTAACTTTGAGAACACGAGAATTCGGGAACTCCATGGATGGAAGGAATCCATGGATGAAAACTATCATACCTCAAATCCATATGCTTATCTTCAATGGTGAAAATGGAGACTTGCCTTGAAACACTAGATTGAACCGTTCTTCTTCTTCAAGTTTCTAGAGAGAGAAATATATTCGTGGAGGAGATTGTTTTTTCTTTTAGATTCTTAGAAGAATGATTTAAGTTGGGGAAATTTGAGAGTAAAATAAATATATAGGCCTTTAGATTAAGGTCAAAACAACGTAGTATAGAATTAAAATAAATCTGAAAAGACCCAAAAGACCCTGACTTAAAACTGAAAGCAACTCACGCCGGAGCTCGCCAAAGGCCACTCGGCGACTCGCTAAGTGAGCCTTTAGCTCGCTGAAAATTATAGTGAGTCGACCTAGGAGCCAGACCAAATAGGTGATGGGGAGGGGACTTTGCCGACATGCCGAACGGAACGATGAACTTGACTTAGCTCTCCAATATGTCTCAAAATCTAATATGGGCCCACATATCGGGGACTATGATTCCCTTTCTATCCAAATGTCATCACACCCTTCATGGGTGAAAATTTTCAAGTAAACCCAATCATCAACATTAAATTCAATTTCTCCTCTTCTAGCATCGCCATAAGACTTTTGTCGACTTTGAGCTGTTTTGAACCTCTCTCGAATAAGTTGAACCTTTTCCATAGCTTCATTTACCAACTTCGTCCATATTTCTTAAAGGGGATCTTCTATAATTTTGCACGTGAGGGGTTATTTCTTGGTTTCGTCCAGTCATTAATAACTTGATTATTTTTAGATAATAGTCCCTAACAGGGCATTCTATGCATCTTTAGCTAGCTTTCCCCCGCCGCCTACCTCCTTTTCCTTTTTTAAGGCTATGTAAAATACGGTGAGCTGAGGTGCGCTCAAAGAGTGCTTTCCAGAAGATGGAGAAGGAGAGAATGCTCTACTCTAGTAGTCACTAGACTCACTATAGTAGTCCGTCTGGCTGCTCTTGCTGAAATCATTACTCTTAATTCTCCCGTGCTCTAGCAATTGCGCTCCCTAGACCACTACCATGTAGTTAGGTAGGGACAATAAGTCCGTAGTGACGAGAATCTAGGAATGAATGGGGATCCCTATCAATAGAAAAAGAATATCTAATTAGAGTTTTCTCCCTTTCTCTCACTCAATAGATCTATCTGGTCTGATACGGCACAGTACAATACGAGACGATGGAATGCAATGGGATAGATATTAATTTCATGAATTCTATAAATTAATATTTTTAAAAGGTGTTAACGATATTTAAGTTTCTTCATTAAATTACATCTAATTTACCATTTAAAAATAAATAATATATATATATATATATTATTTCTATCTCAATTTCTAGTTAAATATAATTCATCATATTTAAAAGATTTTTAGTTTCAAGTTAGTATATGAAAAGGAGTTACGTTGAAACAACATGAATAATAGATATAAAAATAATAAAAAATAAAAATAAAAAGAATGTGTCTAATAAATTTAAACAAAAACAAATTAAAAAGAAGAAATGGAATAAAAGGAAAAAATAATGAAAAAGAAGAAGAAGGTCTAAAGCCCAAAAGTTACATTTTACCAACTTTAAACCAAATAAATAGGAGACCTAGATCTCCTACCATAGAGAGCCTAAAACAATGCCATCCCAATACTAGAATGATATCTATTGTTATACGCAAACTCGATCTAAGACAAATGGTCATCCCAATTACTTCTGGGAGACCATGATCATATATTTAATCCTTCAAAATCAGTGATTTGATAACCAAATGAAGTTCATTAAAGGAGATAGTGTGCATTAATCCAAAGTAGGTTGCAGACTTGGAATTTCTTAAGTCATTGTCTTAACTCCAACTCGAAATTAAATCATATTAATTGTCTTAGTTTACTTTGAATAATACATAACTTAGAATCATTCATCAACCTTTATGGAAACACGTTCTTTAAATTATAGTTATTGAAAAAATTGAATACCTTCTAATCTCATGTCTTTATGGGTACGACATTCGAGTCTTAAAAAGATCTACTTTATTACCTGCATAACCACGTACACTTGCATGTGCGTTTGGACACAACAATTATTCGGTGCCGTTTTCAGGGACTTTAGAATTAGAATTTATTTTATTTACCTAGTTTATGAGTTTATTATTAAGTTTTGACAACTTTATCTTAGCTATTGGTTATTGCAGGTAGCTTTTGGGCATCAAACTCGAAGGTGATCATGAGCGTGTAGAGCCATTCGTTGAATCAGAATGAGTCTTTCACTACTAGAGAAGGTGAGCACTTTTTTTGTATCATATCCTTCTAGTTGAAATCGAACCAACAACACCTGTAGCAATGGCAGAGATGACAGTCCGTGAAATGGCAATCCCATGCACAACTAATGTCACTTCAAGTTTTTAGAAACAAGCTACTGGTGGTAGGTATGAGTTGAAGCAGAATATGGTGCAACTATTGCACACTAATGGACAGTTTATTAGCTTACTTCATGAGGACCCAAAAGTGCACACTCAGAACTTCCTAAAAATTAGTTACAGTACACTCCAACTGGAGTATCCCCTTATTATGTGACACTCACCCTATTAACTTTCTCTCTATTAGGGGAAGCAAGAAGATGGTTAAAATCGGAGCTAGTGAACTCTATTACTTCATGGGATGATCTATCTTGAATTTTTTTATATGGTTCTTTCCATATGGAAAAATAGCCAAACTTAGGAGTGAGATACTGATTTTTAAGTAGAAAGGAGAGGAGGATTTATACCAGGCATGAAATAGATTCAAATCATTACTACTGAGGTGTCCACACCATTATCAAGCAAACGAAGTCTTGTTCCATAACTTCATTGGGGGTTTGGAACCAAACACAAAAATTTTGCTTCATTCATTTGTAGGTTGACAAGCTTGGGAGAAGACTTATGCTGAATTGTTCACTTTGCTGAATAGAATCTCAAATGGAAATATTGAGTGAAATGGAGGAGGTCCAAGACCTGTGGTGCAGAAGACTGCTGAATGTTAGAAGTACATGCAGTTACAACTTTAACTACACATATTCCTACAATGCAAAATATGATGAACATCCATTTCAGCAATATATCACTGGGACAATAACTTTCCCAAGTAAATGCGATACAACAGCAACAAACATATTGCAAGGTATGTGGAAGTGGTGAATATATCTGAAATATTATGGACCAAACCGAGATGCCGTGAATTTTGTAGGTAATGCATAGTGGGTAGAGGGCCGCCAAAACTATGCAAATAGTTATAATCCTAGTTGGTGGAACCATTCAAATTTTTCATGGGGAAGAAACTTAAATTAGACACAGGGCAAAAATCAATATCGACCGCAAGGTAATGGGAAAAGTTATCAACAGCAGGGCCAAAAAGTTAATTAAAGTGGCCAGCAACGAAACATGAGTACTAAGGAGATGTTGAAAAAGATCATGGCTGAGCAGGATAAAACGACTGCAAATATGGATAAGATAGTTGTTGATTTGAGAAACAATCAATTAGCGACACAAAATTTAGAAAAGCAATCGGGTTTGCTAGTTCGAAAACTCATGCCCTCAAAGGGGTTTACCAAGTAATACAAATCCTAAACTGAGGCATTTGAATGTTTTAGGTACTTGTAGTGGGCTGCAATTGGAGGAGTTGGCTCCGAAAAAAGAGAAACAATGAAACGGTGATAGGAGAAAAGAAATGTAGTGAAAGTTGACAAGGTACTTTTAAGGAAATAGTGCAATCCAAAGTGAAACCACCTCCACCATTTACTCAAAAGTTCAAAAGACAGAGCAAGGATGAATGCTTTGGTAAGTATATTTCTCTTCTCAAACAAGCTTACATTAATATGCCTCTTGTTGATGTTTTGCAAGGAATATTGAGGTATGCAAAATATGTGAAGGAGATTGTTCCGAACAAGAGGAGGCTAACATAATATGAAACTATGGCAGTTACTGAAGAGTAACGTTCCAGGATTCAAAACAAGCTACCTACTAAGCTAAAGGATCCGTAGAGTTTTACAGTTCAGATCACTATAAGGCAAAGCATTCTTGCCCGAGAATTGTGTGATGTAGGTGCAAGCATCAATCGTATGCCAACATCTATGTACAAGAAATTAAGGTCGGGTAACCCTAATCCCACTACCATTATCTTACAATTGGCATATCGATCAGTAGCTAGGCCAAAAGATGTTGTGGAAGATGTTTTGGTCCAAGTGGGATCATTGATATTTTTAGTTGATTTCGTTGTGTTAAATTTTGAGCCTGACCTTGAGGTAATATTCATTCTTGGGAGACCCTTTTTTCCACTAGGTGAGCCCTGATAGATGTAGTTACATGTTAGTGAACGATGAGGGCTCACGATAAAGTTTTGGTCTTTGAGGTGTACCGAGCATTGAAATTGTTGGTTGTGTATAAAGAGTTGTCGGCTGTAACGGTATTAGATCTTGTGTTAGAAGCTCATTACATTTCATCAAGAGATCCATTTGAGCGAGTGGTGATGGGCCATCAAATCTATAATTATGTTGAGGCATATGAATTAGTACCCTTTTTATGTGTTTAGTGTGGGAATATCAAAAGACAACTGGGAACCTTTGAATAGGGTATTGGGTCCTCCACCCAAGCCATAAATTGAAGAATCACCCAAGCTAGAGCTAAAAGCAATTGCATTATATCTGAGGTATGCACTTTTAGATATGATAAAACCTTATCTGTGATTCTTTCTGTAGATTTGTCTGAATTACAAGTTGAAACGTCTTTAACAATTCTATAAAAAAAAAAAGGAAAGGAGTCAATTGTTGGCAGATGTCCAACATACACGGGATCAACACGACACTTTGCATACATAAAATATATATGGAAGAAATCCATAAGCTGAGTTTACATCACCAACGTCACCTGAATCTTTTCATGAAAGATGTAGTGCGTAAAGAGGGAATAAAGTGGTTAGATGTAGAATTGGTATACCCAATATCATAGAAACTGGGTAAGCCCGATACAATGTGTGCCTAAGAAAGGTGGCTTGACTGTGGTAGCAAACGACAAGAATGAACTAATCCCCACTAGGACAGTCACTGGATGGTGAGTTTTCATGGATTATCGTAAGTTGAACGAGGCCACCAAAAAATATCACTACCCAGTTCCCTTAATTGACCAGATGCTAGATATGTTAGCAGGGCAGGAAGATTATTGTTTTCTGGATGGTTACTCGAGCTATGACCAGATTGTTATTGCACCGGAGAACCAAGAGAAGGGTACCTGCACTTTTCCATATGACATATATTCTTTTTAAGTGTATTCCTTTTGGACTTTGTAATGCACCATCCATATTTTAGAGATCTATGATGGCAATCTTTCACAATATGGTGGAGGATTTTGCTGAAGTGTTAATGCACGAGTTCTCAGAATTCGATGAGTCTTTTAATCTATATTTGTGAAATCTTGACAAGGTCTTTGCTCGATGTGAGGAAACAAATCTTGTGTTGAATTGGGAGAAGTGTCATTTCCTAGTTTGAGAAGGATTTGTGCTGGGTCATAAAGTCTCGAAGAGCAGGTTGGAAGTTGTTAGAGCCAAGGTAGAGGTATTGAAAAATTGCCACCTCCGATCTTAGTAAAATGTATTAGAAGTTTCCTTGTGCATGCTAGAGGAGGTTCTTCAAGGATTTCTCCAAGAACACTAAACCTTTGTGTAGTATGTTAGAGAAGGAGGTGAAATCTGTATTTGATGAAAGTTATCTGAGAGCCTTTGAGTTGCTGAATAAGAACCTAATTGAAGATCCTATCTTAATTGATCCTACTTGGGACTTACCCTTTAAGCTCATGTGTGATGCAAGTGATATAAAAGTTGGTTCGGTGTTGGGCTAGAGGAAAGAGAAAGTATTTCACTCTATTTATTATACCACCAAGACCCTCGACATTACACAATCTAATTACACAGTCATAGAGAATGAGATGTTTTCTTTAGTATTTGCCTTCGACAAGTTCAGATCATATTTGGTCGGTACTAAAGTTATTGTTTACACTGACCATGCTACAATCAGGTACCTATTTAACAAGAAATATGCAAAACCAACGCTTATTAGATGGATCCTACTACTCTAAGAGTTTGATATGCAAATCAAGGATAGAAAGGGCACGGAGAACCAAATTGCTGACCATTTGTCAGGATTGCAGGATTCATCACATGTGCAAAATGAAAGGTGAATTCATGAGGAGTTTCCTGATGAGCAGTTGTTAGCTTCGGAAATCGCTCAAGTGCCTTGGTATGCAGATATTGTAAACCTTTTGGTAAGTGGATGGTGCCCACTAGGTGCATCTACGCACCAAAAGAAAATTTTGAGCCATGATGTTGGTTCTACATATGGGATGAGCCATTCTTATTTAAGTAGGCACTAGACCAAGTAGTGATAAGATGTATAGCAGAGGACGAGGTGAGGCATGTGTTTGAGAGTTTTCATTCTTCACCATATAGAGGCCACCATGGAGGGGAGCGTACAACGCATAAGGTATTGCAATTGGGTTTCTTTTGGCCAACTTTGTTCAAAGATGCTTGAATTGTTGTGAAGGGTTGTGATTAGTGTCAGTGAATGGGAACCATTTTAATACGACATGAGATGCCATTGATAAATATTCTTTAGGTTGAGATATTTGATGTATGGGGTATAGACTCTATGGGTCCTTTCCCTACTTCCAATAGAAATCAGTACATTCTTGTGGCAGTTGACTATGTGGCAAAGTGGGTCGATGTTGTCACTTTACCCACGAATGATGCAAAGGTTGTGGTGAAGTTTATCAAGAAGCATATATTCACTAGGTTTGGAACTCCAAGAGTTATAACCAGCAATGGTGGTAAGCAAGGTAGCTACAATCTATCATCCTTAGACTAGCGGCCATGTAGAGGTGTCGAATTGAGAGGTTAAGAAGATCCTGCAAAAGACTGTGAAGGCACAGTGAAAGGATTGTGCTGAGAAGCTAGATGATATATTGTGGGCATACAGAATGGCGTATAAGACACCAATAGAAACTTCTCCCTATCACAGGTGTTTGATAAAGCATGCCATCTTCCGACGGAATGTGAGCACCCAGCTTAATGGGCAATAAAGACATTAAATTTTGATCCTACGTTTTCTAGCAAGAGGAAGATAGGCCAATTGCACGGGCTTGAGGAATTTAGGCTCCACGCCTATGAAAAGGTAAAGTTGTATAACGAGAAGGCGAAAAACTAGCATGAAAAGAATTTGTCTCACTCACCTTTGAGCCAAGACATCTGGTCTTACTATTTGATTAGAGATTGAAGTTGCTCACCAAAAAACTTTGGTCAAAGTGGAGCAGACCATTTGAAGTGGTGCGAATGATGAAAAAATTGGGATGTGGAGCTAAAGAACTCAAGTTGAATGATGAGTGATTCATGAGCAAGGTTGACCCGCGACATTAAACCAAGCGTGCACGGGAGGCAACCCATGATCATGAGCATTAAATAGTTATTTTGTGCCTTTTCTTTATTTCACTATTTAGGACTTAGTTCATTTTCATTCTTGATTGTAATAGTTTTGATATAAAAAAGGAGAGAAAACACAAAATGATTAGTTGAGCCACGACCAAAACTAAGGCGTTGGATGGGAGTCAACCTATCATTTTTCTAAGTTTAGTGTTTTTCTTGAAATTTGTATGAAAATGGGAATTCGTATTTGAGCCATGTTGCAGAGTTGCCAAGAGATTTTTTTGCTGGGAATTAATTCCCCAGTGCAAAGTAGAAGACTATGTAACAGGACCACATCGTAGATTTGGTCTGCAATTTTGATGTCGATGGGAATTAAATTTTTTGTCTAAAAAATAATGGGGGACCATATTAGGGCCGCGTCACAAATCTCAGCATAAATTTGATTTCAACGAGAAAATCGTAAAAAATAAGAAGGCTTTGTATTGAAGTCACGTCATGGATTTGGTTTAGTATTTTATTTTGCTGGGAATTAAAGCACGAAAAACCAGACTCTGTAACATGAGAATCATGGACTGGAGATACTTTTTTTATTTTCATTAAAAAATCGGGCTTGACCCAAATTCCTTTTTCCTCTACCAAACTCAATCCCCTTTTAACCCTGATATTCACCCTCAAATCCCCATTCACTCCCCAAATTCACCTGATCTCCCCTTCACCCAACGAAAACCCCACATCCAAATCTGTAACACGGAAGTATCGCATCATCAATCCCTTCTCCACATCTTCTTCTAAAAGCATTCAAGTATGTCTCGCACTACTTCTTCTCCATTCTAACTGCCTTCAAGCACTGTCCTTCTTGTGGGCTTGGAGTATTTTGGAAGTGTGTTTGAAATTGTGGGTGTGTACTGATTCTCGATGTGTGGGGTGTTGTTCTTATCTATATTTATTGATTACAATTGCGGAGGTTTGATTTGGGTTGTGAATTCGTACATGATTCATGTGTGTGGATATGTGTGTGCATTACGTGATGTGTAGGCATTCTTGTGAAGCACTTTGTTACTGTTGAGCATAGTTGGGCATGGAGTTTTGATTTCACCATGGTAATCAAATATTGCAAACATTAGCGAAGTGAAAATGTTTTGTTGTTTTTAGTGGTGGCAAAAACTATGTGTGGGCGTAAATGTGTATGTCAAATTTTCTACCTTGTTCTACTCGCCATATGTTGAAAATACCATTAGGGAAGTCAGAGTAGCGTAATTTTAGCATATATAGTACACACTGGGAAGTGTGGGGTGGTCCTTACTAGCCACGCCTCTTGATTATCATGGGAATTTTTGTGGGCTGAGTTGGCATTGTATTTTGTTCTTTTTATGGCAAGTAAACAAGTCAAGTACTCATAGAATGGGTGAAGAGGTGGCCTCCTTGAGCCAGAGAAAGAGAATTTGGAGTAGGGGGACTGTACCTCCCCCACCGATAGTCCCTCGTGGGAAAACAGGCTGCTTTGGCTTGAAGGCGGCAACCAAGGAAGGCAAGAATCAGTGGAAGAATCATAGTGAAGCTAAATACTTCTTTGATGTGTGCATCGATCGTGATAGTCTAGCCAGGGACTTTCCTCAGATTATGAGGCGGATTCAGGAAATCCATATGAAGTTCATTTTTGCTTAGCCGATGGAGTGAAACTTGCATGTGGTTCATTAGTTTTGTGCTAATAAGGCGACATAGTCACGATCTCATTTTGTGAAAGTGTGAGGGGTTGATGTTACTCTCACATAGCGGTAATAAAGTTTGATGGCTCCAATTTTAAACAATCTTCTTTCTTTCACTAATAGAGAGAAAGGGAACAAAGTGAGTCTCACATAGGCAGGGGATACTCCATTTCAAGTGTACATGTCACTGATTTTGAGAAAGCTTTGAATGAGCACTTTTGGGTCCTCATAAGGTAAACTAGTTATCTTTCCAGTGTGCAATAGTTGTACCATATTCTGTTTTAACTAAATCTACCACCATCAGGTGGCTTCTAACACTTGACGTAACATTAGTTGTGTGTGGTATTTCCACATCAGGGACTGTCATCTCTCTCATTGCTACAGGTGCTTCTGGTTTTTCGACTAGCGAGATAGTGTACGTAAAAAGTACTTGTATTCTCTGGTGGTGAAAGATCTGTTCCAATTCAGCGAATGGCTCTATAAGCTCCTTATCACCTTCTAGCTTGACGTATGGAAACAACCTTCAATAAAGGACAACTAAGATCAAGTAGTCAGCATTTGAACAATAAACTTAGAGACTAGATAAATCAAATACCTCTACCATAGAGCGCCTCAAATGGAGCTATCTAAATACTAGAGTGAGAACTGTTATTATAAGCAAACTCTATCAAAGGCAAATGATCATCCCAATTACCTTTAAAGTCAATTACACAAGCTCTCAACATATCCTCCAAGGTCTGAATAGTCCATTTAGCCTGACCATTAGCTAGTGGATGAAAAGTTTTGCTAAGTTTAACTTGAGTACCAAGAACTTTCTAAAATGATCTACAAAACTTATAGGTGAATTAATTACCCCTATCTGAGATAATGGACAATGGAACTCCATGCAATTTAACCAACTCCTGAAAGTAAAGTCTAGCATAATCCTCGGTTGAATAGGAAGTCTTAATTGGAAGGAAATATGTTCACTTAGTCATTCGGTCTACAACCACCCAACTAAAGTCATACTGATGATGTGTACAAGGAAAACCTGTAACAAAGTCCATATTCAAATCTGCCAACTTCCAAGTAGAAATACTGATATCCTGAGTCATACCGCCAAGTTTTTTATACTCAACCTTAACTTGTTGAAGATTTGGACACTTAGCCACAAATTACACAATATTCTTCTTCATTCCATTCCACCAATAGACTTCCCATAGATCATGATACCTTTTAGTTGCTCCCAGGTAAATCGAATATCGATAACGAAGAGCTTCTAATAGTATATGTTATGTAAATCCATCAACATCTAAAAGACACAATCGATCCTATTAACGAAACACACCATCTCCTCCTTGGGAGAAAGCCTCAATAGATTGTTTGAGAATTGCTTTCTTCAATTCGACCAAGTTTGAATCATCACCTTGCTTTGCCTTAAAATCCATCACAAGAGATGATTCTTACATATTTTAAACAATAATTCCACCATCTTTTAATTCAACCAAACGAACTCCCAAGCGAGCAAGTATGTTAACATCATGAACCAACTCTTTTTTCTCATCCTCAATGTGAGAAAATTGTTCATGGACAACCTACTAAGAGCATTTGCCACTACATTGGCTTTACCTGGATGGTAAAGGACCCTCATGTCATAATCCTTCAACAACTCACGCAATCGGGTATGGCAAAGATTTATTTCCTTCTACTTGAACACACACTGAAGACTTATGATTGATGAACACATCCACATGAACACCATAGAGATATTGCCTCTAAATCTTTAAGACAAACACCACCATCGTCAATTGTAGATCGTGAGTTGGGAAATTCTTCTTATTAACATTGAGTTTCCTAGAAGCATAGCTATAACCTTACCATGTTGAATCAAAATATAGCCAAGGGAAATTCTGGAAGCATGACAATACACCACAAAACCATCTGAACCTTGGGGTAGAGTCAACACTGGGATGAAGTAAGTTGAGTCTTCAACTTCTGAAAACTCTTCTCACAAGCTTTGAACCACTAAAATTTCACTTTCTTCTTAATCAAAATAGACAAAGGAGAAGCAATATAAGAGAATCCTTAAAAAAACTATTTATAACAAACAGCTAAACCCAAGAAACTCCTAAATCTGAGGGAGAAAGAGGTCTAGGCCAGTTCTTAACTGCCTCAATCTTTTTAGCATTGACTTGAATGCCCTCTCCAAAAACTGTATGGCCAAGGAATGCCACAAACCTCAACCAAAATGCACACTTACTGAACTTAGCAAGCAATTGACGCTCCTTAAGAATCTGCAAGACAATCCTCAAATGGCCTACATACTCATCCTCACTCTAAGAAAAGATCAAAATATTATCTATGAAGACAATATGAACATATCCAAATAATATTTCAACACCATGTTCATCAATTCCATGAAAGTTTCAGGAGTATTCATTAGTCCAAAAGACATAACCAAAACTTCATAGTGACCATACTGAGTCCTGAAGGTTGTCTTCTGAATATCACATTCTCTGTCTCTGAGCTGATGATAGCTTGATCTGAGGTCTCTCTTTAAAAAAGAACTAGCACCTTGAAGTTGGTTGAACAAGTCATCAATCCTATGGATGGGATACTTATTCTTGATTGTGACACTGTTCAACTGACGGTAATTGATGCACATTCTGAGAAAACTATCTTTTTTACAGACGAATAGAACTAGAGCACCATATGAAGTGATATTGGGTCTAATAAAACCTTTATCTGGAAGGTCTTTTAATTGATCTTTAAACTCTTTAAGCTCGTCTAGAGTCATTCTATAAGGAGGGATGGAGATAGGTTGGGTATCGAAATGGAGGTCTATTCCAAAATAAATTTTCCTTTTGGGAGGAACCCTGGAAAGATCTTCGAGAAACACTTTAGAGAATTTATTCTCTACAAAAATTGACTGAAGAGTTAGGGTTTCAAAACTGGTATCCTTAACCCAAACTAGATGATAGATACAACTCTTAGAAATCACCATTGAGGCATTAAGGCATGAGATAAACCAACCTATAGGTTTTGAGGTACTACCCTTCCATTCAATGATTAGTTCATTCTAAAACTGAAATTTACAACTCTGATACAACAGCCGACTGAGGCAAAACATGCATGTAGGCAGTCTATGCCAAGAATAAAATCAAAATAGACCATGTCTAACTCTACTATATCAACTAAGGTAACTTTTTGAAAAAAATGATATTGACAATTTTTGTATACTTGTTTAGCTAAAACTGAGTCACCAATAGAAGTAGATACTGAGAAGGGTTCTGATAAGATTTTAGGACTGACATCGAATTTCATTGCAACATAAGAAGTCACGAAAAAAAGTGTTGCTCCTAGATCTAACAATGCATAAACATCAAACTGAAAGACTTGTAACATACCAATGACTACATCAGAAGAACCGAAGAGCATAAAACCTATTTTGACGTTGTCTGACACCAGTACTAGATGAGGTACCCTACCGAGTCGAGAAACCAGATGGAGCATTAGGTTGAGTCTACTGATGAACACATTTACCTTTTCCTATAGCCAAATGGAAATCCCTCAATCTGTGACCTATATCACCACATCCAAAGCATCAACATGTACTAGTAATACACTCTCCCGGATGGTTCTTACTACACTTTTGACAAGTGGAGAAAGAACATCCACTAGAAACACTACCCGTGACTTAGAGCTTGTGCCCTATCCTTACTAAACTTAAGCATTGGAGCAATAGCAGAAGATGGGGCTGAGCCTGAATATTTCTCATGGAATTGAGAATGACTACCACCTCTTAATCTCTAATGAGAGTAGTCAACATTATTTGTATGATCCCTCTTATTATCCCTAGTACTCTCCTTAAGTTTTTCTTCCTCAATCCTTTGAGCATGAGTCATCAACCTAGAGATATCCATATATTTTATCAATAGAGCAATTCTGCATTCTTTCACTACCATTTTAGAAATAGCGGAGACAAATTTACCCATGCAGGCCCTAGAGTCAGCCACTATAGTCAGAGCATATTTGGAGAGTTGAGTAAACTTCAAAGAATACTACTTCACAGTCATGTTAGCTTTTCTCAGATTTAAGAACTCTTGGATGTTAACCTCTCTCATATCAAGCAGGAAGAACCTGTCTAGAGAATCACCCTTGAAATTTTCCCAATCAAATAGGCTTGTATCATTAACCCAATCGTCTTTCCATTGCTTGTACCGAATCTGATCCATTCCCTTCAATTGATAAGAAGCCAAGTCTAGACTCATGACTGGAGTGACACCCACAATCTCAGCAATCTTTTGAATACCCTCAATGAACGTTTATGGATTCTCTTCCACCTTAGAACCATGAAAGTCTGGAGGGTTCATCCGAGTGAAGTCTCGGACTCTAGTTGCACTCATACCTGTATTTGGGTTAACTGGGGCCATAACTTCCTAATTGGTCTGAGCAGTCATAGCTTTGGCTAACTTGAAAAGCAACATAAGCTCTTCTAGGAGGCATGATGTTGAAAATGTGCAAAGCATGAGTTAGAAGGAAATCATTTAGAGTTGCACTCTATCGCACGACTAAGAATATGAAAGAAGTGAATTATTTCTTAAAACTCTTCGTAGTTTCCTATTCATAGATGAGGCGCACTTCACACCAATAAATAAGAATATACTTAACGCATCTTTAAGACACCCTAAGACACTTGAACCTGATGCTCTGATACCAAGTTTATCATACTCCAACACAACCCCCTAGAGGTGACATGGTTCTTAGAGCCATAAGTGACCCCAAGCTAACCTCATGGAATGGAATGACACTAAGATAACATAATTCAACAACTAAAAATCATAAGAAACTGAGATAGGTCTATGTAAAACAAAATTGAAATAGATAATATTTGAGAGTTATATACGCAGAATCTAAATTGACTGTTTGAAATTCTTTACTAATATGAGTTGCTAGGAAAAAACCCTGGCTAACTTTATATGTTTGAAAACTCAAAGTAGAATATTGAAAGAAGCATAAAAGGGTCACCTTCAGATGGATGAGGACTCACCAAAGATACTGCAAGCTGGCTAGATTTGTACTAACTGGAGTTTGATGATGAGCATCCGGACTTATATTATCAAACAATATAGGAAGAAAGTATGTGGTCAGTACTTTGAATGTACTAAGTATGGAGAAAATATATAAATAATATGATATCTGAACTTGCTAAATCTGTAAAAATATGTTGATGCAATGACCAAGTAAAAAATGTGAAACTAAGATATACTAATCTGAAATACATATATATAAGGTCATGCAATATCTGAAAATCTGACTGTGGGAGATACTAAAACTGACATAAAACATGTGAGCTACTTACATTGAGTTCAATTTACTCCTCCTACACCAAAAAGTGAGTGTCCAATACTTTCCAAGGTAATGGACTTGATATATGAGCTAAGATGGATCCACTAGCTAATGTTTATCTGAGACATATCCTATGTTGGCACGTAATTCTCAGACTTAGAGATTGCTACTAAAGATCCACAGACGATAAACAAAAATCTTCATTCCTGAAGTCCACTCGGTGCTAAGTATACTCCTAACGGAGACATTTATAATCTGGAAAAAGTAATAATCTGTAACTAATGAATCATAATGATAACTGATAAATACTGAGTAACTCATAAATCATGATAATTGAACATAATCTAAAAGATACTTTATTTGAAAGCATCTAAATCATGATATCTGAAAATATACTGAGATATATTTTATCTAAAAGCATCATAAATCATTAACATCTGATCATCTGAGACATGCATATGAAAAAACATAATTCTGAGCCATAAAATACTTGCATACTATGGGTTCATGAAAATATCATTGAAAATATGGAATTATCATCAAAATCATGCAATTGAAGATCCATCATGAAGAAAAAACTTAATTTCAATAAGAACCAATGAAAATCATAGAACCCCTAGTTTTGGAGAAATCATATCTTGAAAAAGTTGGGGTTTCTTTGGGACTCAATGAGTGAAGAGAGACACATTGATAAAGTTCCTACATACCTGGAAAGGAGAACCCTAACTTGAATCCTTCAATGGAAACTTGAAGCTTTAGAACCCTAGCTTGATTGGAGAGAAGACTTGAGAGGGAATAAATATATTTTGAGAGGTTAGGAGTGAATGAAAGAGCTTAGGTTGATAAGGACCCTCAAATCCTACTTAGAATAGGTCAAAATGACATAGTATAGGAATTAAAAGAGTGAGAAAAGACTCAAATAACCCTGATTAAAATATGTCGAAAGGACTATATAAGGGGTATCTACGGTCTCTGATTCCATCTATGGACCGTAGAACTCTATCTGTAGAAATCAAAGAGATTTCCTAAGTTTCTGAAATTTAAAACTACGAGATCACTCTATGGCTCGTACTTCCTCATACGGCTCGTATTGGTCATTCGTAGAAGACATGCTGGGGAAAATCTGAGGTTCTGAAGTTTGAAAATTACGAGACCTTCTTTACAGACCGTAGAAGCTTCCGACCCATATTATTGGCTTGTAAAATTCAATATGGGGTTCTGAATCTATGAGGTTTTAGGACTTGGTCTATGAGGCCTATCCACGACTCGTATTACCATCTTATCCTATTCAAGGAATTTTTCCAAGTTTCTAAACTATATCTATGACTTTGGCCTATAACTCATAGAACCAAACACGACTCATAAACACTGATCTAATTTTCCTAAAATCTGAAGTATCATCTACGGGACTTATCTACAGCTTTTGGTTCCTTCTACGGCTCGTAAATTGTGTCTGTAAAATCAGAAAACTCTACAACTTTAAAAAAAAATTAACTTTCCAAACCTGATCTGTACTGAGGGACTTCTGAGTTGTTACAAGAGGCTACCTATGTAGAGAGTTCCAAATCATTAGGGGAATTGGCTTGAGGAGGAGGAAGATATTGCCACTAAAATCATTGACTATTTCCATAGCCAATTCACACAAGAGAGAGAAGACACTACTTTCTCACTATTAAGGCACATTCCTGAAATCATCATTGCTAATGAGAATATAGATCTATGCAGATAATCAGAATTAGAGAAAGTTAAATGAGTTGTTTTAAATTTGAATGTGGACAGTGCTAGTGGTCCTAATGGGTTGACAAGGAGATTCTAACTAAGTTGTTTTAAACTTGAATGTGGACAGTGCTAGTGGTCCTAACGGGTTGACAAGGAGATTCTAAATAAGTTGTTGAGAATTCTTTGGTTCTTATATTCTAAGTCCATCAGTCCTCCTGCTAATTTGGTTCTTATATTCTAAGTCCATCAGTCCTCCTGCTAATTTGGTTCTCCTACCAAATAAGGAAAATATTCAGACCTTCCCTAATATGAGGGCTATTAATTTGATCAATGATATTAATAAAATCCTTTCCATATCATACATGACATGTTGGAAGCTCTTCTTCCTAGATTGATATTCAGTAATCAATCAGATTTTGTTAAAGGTAGAAGTATCATTGAGAATGTAATTCTCACTTAGGAGATTGTTATTGATATTAGATAGAGGAGAAATTCAGCCAATATGGTCATCAAGATTGATCTAGTCATAGCTTATCATAGGGTGCTTTGGTTTTTCTTGATGAAAATTCTAAGAAAGAAGATTTTTTTCAAATGACTTTGTTGATACAATTTGAAGGTTGATATCTAAAAAATAGTATTCTACTCAGATTAATGTCCAATCTCATGGTTTCTTCCACTCAACTAGAGGGGTGAAGCAAGGAGACCCATTGTCTCATGTTTTATTTATTATTTCAGTTGAGGTGTTATCTAGGGTCCTAAATTCTTTATTTAAGGATAAAAATTTGTTGGTTATGGTTACCAAAGTGGAGTGCAAATCTAAATCATCTTACTTTTGCAAATGGTATAACTATATTTTCCCCACCCAATAACTATTCTTTAAAGAAAATAATGGTCATACCGCAGGAGTATAAATCTCAATCAGGAAGACGATCAACAGAAATAAAAGTGCCTCTTATTTACATCAGAAGAAAATTGCAGAGAGGATAAAGTTGGGGAGGAGTATACTAGCATGCCAAGGGATCAGTTCCATATGAAATACCAAGGTTGCCTAATAACCCATGCCATGAAAAGGAAAGAACACTATGCAAATCTAATCAGAAGGTTGAAGGACACACTTCAATCTTGAAAAGGTAACATGCTATCCTATGGTAGTAAAGACGTATTGATTAATTGTGTTTTACGAAGAATTCCTATACAGGTCCTTTCTATTATGATTCCCCCTAAATGTGTTTTTGGAAAACTTCATAGAATATTTGCCAAATGGTTTTGGGGTAGTAGGGCTTAAGGTAGGAGTAAGCATTCGGCTTCCTGGGATAATGTATGTCTACCAAAATTTGAAGGGGGATTAGGCTTAAAATCCTCCATTGATGTCTCTTAGGCCATATATGCTAAGATTTGGTGGATATTTAGGACTCAGAGATCTTTGTGGTTAAATTTCTTTTGGAATAAATTACTCGAAGAAACAAATTCCAACTCTTGTTCAATGAAAGAGTGACTCTCAGGTGTGGAAACATATCGTATACAATAGAGAGTTTATAGAGTAGAATCTATCGTGGGAACCTAAAGGAGGTAAATTTTGTATTTGGTATGACAGTTGGACCATGCTTGATCCATTGTATCTTCACCAAACTGAATCAAATTTGTCATCCTTTGACAGACATTGATATCTTCTTGGATGAAAGAAGGTTGGGACTATGATACTATATAGACACTTCTATATTCTAACAATGTTGACTATGTGAGGAAAAGAATGGATCATATTAGGCAATCCAATCAAGGGGACAAGCCTTAGTGGATTAAAACTAGGTCTAGTAAGTTCACAATGAAGAGTGCCTGTGAGATTATTAGAAATAGGGTTCATCCTGCATATTCATTTAAGTATATTTGGGTAAAAAGTTTACCTTTCAAGATATTTTTTATTTGGGTGGAGAATCTGGATTGCTAAAGTCCCTGCTACAACAGTCATGGCTATCTGAAATCATAGTATATCTCAGTATTACTTTTGATGTACAATGCCTACTTGAGATACTATCGAACATCTCTTCCTAAAAAGAGAATTAGTTATTAGTATGTGGAGGTACTACACTAAGGTAGCAGACATCACTTGCCCTTTTCTACAAGTGAGATAATCTAAGAAGAAGGGGTGGGCTGCACAAGGTAATCTTAGGCTGAAAAAAGTATATCAGTCTATTCCTAATCTTAGACTATGATTTCTATTGAAGAGAAACAATATAGTCCTTCATGAAGGCTCTTATTCTAGATGTAAGATATTATGGGAAATCAATCCCAACATTCATAAGTTTGTCAAGCTGAGATTTAATTGGGCTTTAAATACTCCTCAAACTTGGCCTTCAGATAGTTGTATTACTTGATAACTATAGGCCAAGTTTTACCACAAAGTTGTCGGATGGTCCCCTCCTCTTGGTGGCTAAAATATAACATTGATGGGGCTTTTAGGAGTAATCATGATCCTAGTTCTATTGGTTTTAGTATCAGAGATCATAATAGTAATCTAATAGGGGCTAAAGGTGTGAAAATTGCAAACTCTACTAATTTGGTGGTTGAAGAAATTGCTATTATAGATCTCCAATATTGCCTTGATAACCATTTCTCTCAAATCATTATAGAATCTGATTTTATGGCTTTGTTTAACATCCTAAACGAAGAATGGGAGTCCCCTTGTAGTGTAATAATGGAGGTCAACTCCAATAATAGAATTACGAATGGTATATCAATAAGAGTACACCACTCCTTAAGGGAGGGAAGTACTCTTGCTGAATTTTTTTGCTAACTCAATTTTTTTTATCAGTACCTATGAGTTCAATTCTTTTTAGGAAGCTCCAACAACATGTAGGAAGATAATAAATCTAGACAAATATAATACTCCATACATGAAAATCAAGTAGATAAAACTCCCAAGAAGTGTCACTACAAGTGAAGAAATTGGGTTCAACTAAGCCCTTAACCCAAGATGAGGTGGAGCCTTAACCCGACACTAGTTAGATACAAAGATCAATTTTCAATTCAGATGTAGTGGTATAACTTTCAATGAAAGGAATACAAGAGTAACGAGTTGATACATAACTATAACAATCTTCTGGAGTTTGAAGTTATTTTGATTGGTTAACAGTACTACGATAACACCTGGTGAGAACGCAGAGGTGTCAAAAATGGTACGAAATCAGGACTCAAAAGATATAAGTGGTGTATTTTACTGATCTCTTCTCTTGTTGTCTTTCTCACGTATCTAGATACACAATTTCTCCTCATACTCATAAATCATATATACAAAGTAGAGTTTGTTTTCTTTTCAAAATTCTAAAATTTGGTTGGTGGTATTAATCTTCTATCAGGATCAACTCATCGAAAGACAGACTAGAAGAACGGAGAGCTAACTCAAAAGTTTATAAAACCTACCTGGAGATCTTTATAGAAGAAGAACAGAGAGCTAACTCAAAAGCTTATAAAACCTACCTGGAGATCTTTATAGACGTTTTGGAAGTCAAAGACGATACTCCCTAAGCTCATCTTCATTTTCCTTTAACAAAGACATAAGTGTCCTTCTAGAATAAAGAGGCATCCATAAATCAACTTCAAGAAAAACTTAATACCTTGGAAGGATGACGATAGACCTCCATGGATTCCGGAGAGCTACTGTCAAGATTGCCTTTTTCACCCTCCAGAAGCCTTAAAACCTCTTCACATTCCCTTTTGACTTAGGCATTTTTAGATTTTCTTTTTCCGTTTTTGTCTTGTCTTAGTTTCTATTTTTTACTATTTCAATTCTTTTATCTTGTGTGGTTTTGGCACTTTGGGACCAGCATTGGACATAGACCCACTTTTTCTTGGGAAAACTATATTTATAGGACAAAAAATACAAATTAATTACTATTCCATAGTCCACCCTTAAGTAACTCCCTCAATGTCCATTTGGTCCAAAGTTATTACACGGTGTGCCCTTTTCCTAGCCTTGGCCCAGTTAGCTTTTAGTTTGTTTGATATCATTGTATATTGTTATGGTATCATTGATAATTTAGAAGTTCCACATAAGGATTGAGTATTGGTTGTGTGAATTAGTGGTTGTAGGTGATACCAGTGGATATGAAGTAATTCTAGGCTTCTACTTCTCCAACTCAATGTAAACTTTCACACTCATATTATTAGGTATTTTCAATGGTGGAAATCTATATACAATTGCATATTTGATCTCTATGGTCTCAGTAGCAAGAATTTTGATTTGATTTAAGATATGTGTGACTAAATTTTCGTAATTAAAAGTAGATTCTACTATTATTTCCTCAACATCAGAACTAATATACTATTGCTCTGAATTTCAACTTCAATAATATTGTAGGAGAATTGCAATTTTTCTCCATTGATAGAATATTGTATAATCGAGTGTTAATTTGAATTGGAGAAGGAGAAAATTGGGAAGAAGGAGAACCGGAGAAGAAGGAGAACTGGGAAAGAAGGAGAATTGGGGAAGAAGATCTGGAAAGAATGAGAACTGGAATAGAAACATTTGGTAAGGGATTGTAATTGCAGAGGAGATCTCCTTCCCAATATCAGTAATTTTGGAGTATTAATTGTAAAAGGTATTTTTTTTTTTTTATAGTTATTTTAATTTTATGGGACATGAGCGTAATTTTCCCTTTTTCTTTAATAAATTTGGCCCATCGGGTCTTTTAACCCAAAAAAAAAAGGAAATTAAGCAAATACCCCATAAAAACAAAATAATTACAAACATATACCCCTCATATTGATACCCCACTAAATAATTACACTATATACTTCCTCCCGCCCCCCCCCCCCAACTTATTCCGTTTCACTGATACTA